>LBNU01010898.1:121762-139511 GCA_014162995.1 Artemisia annua | reverse complement strand
TCCTACCCCTGGTACCTTTAGTTGCGGCAAAAAGGTCGGACAACATAGTTACCTTAAAAAATGATATTAAATGGGTGAGTAGTGTCCAACTGGTTATTACCCTCTCGGACGAAAAAGTCATGGCAAACTACTTTTTTTTGATAGAGTGCTACATGTTTGTTAGATGTGATAGCTATTAATTGTTATTATGAGGTGCGTTCAGCATTTTTATTTGTCGGGTGTTACACTCGATACTTTTTACCGCTAACATAACCAACATAAAAATTCCTTTCAAACAAACGGAAACCTTGACACATTTGCTGTATTTTGCTAATTAAATTTTTTTCTCTTATCGTAAGTATAATGACACGTTGAGGAGAAATGGCTATAGATATGGAACTAGTGGGATATGTACTTATATTTTTATAATATCTGCTTTTGTTACTTATTGTGCCGCAGAGGGAATAATACTTCATTGACGGTGCATACACAACTGTTAGTGTTGAAAATATTTTTCCCAATTTTATTGTTTGTTGATGGAAGGACGCGGAAATCTAGGTAGGAGTATATACCTCATTTCAACTCTCTCCTTTGTTCCTTCCTTTATTTTTTTTTCTATGGTTATTTATGTGGTGTGTATTTTTTTGTTTTTTTATGATTGGCCACGGGCCACACACAAAACCTCTGATTTAACCGTTGCTTCCCTAAATTTATTATGATATTTGATTCCCCTAAGAGGTAATGGTGGGGACGGTAATGCTGTCGTCCGTCCTCGCGCGCCGCGGCTCGGATTCGGAAAGAAGAATTTTGGACAGAGAAACAAACATGTCTGGATTTAATCATCCGACTTTTATCTGGTCGGAGTTGGATTTACCTCAGTCAGTCTAGTTTACTATTATATAGGCGATTGCTTAGAGATTGGAAGTTTGACGCTAGTTCGATCTATTCCTCTCTAGAAAAGAAAAGATTGATCACCCAGTAGGAATCTAATTACATTGTGATCGTTGAGTGTCTGTAAAAAGATTATATTGAAGGTTCTTGACGTATTATTGCTATGAGAGACATATGGTTCTAAAAAGATACATTCTGATTATATTAACTTGGGTCAAGCAAGAAGACATTTGTTTTTAAATGATAATGATAATGTTGGTTTTCGTATATTTATCTATGAATAATCTATTTAAATGTCCAAATGCAATTGCTCTCGAATTCATTGGGCTGCTCATGGCTTAGTCTTGTGAATTGACTGTACCAACAGAATGATGTTTATATTTTTGGCAAAGGGACTACACCATGCCGTAGAAATGGATTCTCGATAAATGCGATGGACTACAAAAATTTTAGATAAATTCTTTGAAAGTTCTCTTTGTTCCGGTATCCGGGTATTTAACATTTACTTGTTGAGATTTGTCATTCAGTTTTCAGTTCATGTGGTTGACTTGAAGTTGTTGAAGACAACCCTATTTGAAGGCGTATAAGTTGAATTTCAATTGGCCGAGGGGAATTAAAATAAAAGACCCAAAACAAGAATTAACTTACAACTTGGTTATATTTTTTCCCCAACTAAACTACTTTGTGCTATGGACGAGTAAGGATCAAGAAATTTGATGAACATAGTTAATAAGAGTGAGAATTGATATGATAGAAAGGTACATGAGCCCCCCGGAAACTAGAACCAGATTATTAGATGCACCTTACAAAAATAGATGCTCTCCCTAGGCATTTAACTCTTCTACCTTTCTCCTTATTTTACGGATGTATGATGGCGCGCTCTATCCAGTTTTTTCGTTTTTCATCTTCTTTAAATCTCTATATTGCAATACTTTTCTCACTAGATCTCCATACTTCATAGGGACTAATACCCAAAAATATAAACGCTAAATTATAGCTTGTCAAAAATAAGTACTTTTGTGTATCGAACTTTTTTGTTCGGGTCATTTAGTGTACTATAGTGTGAAACTTGCATTTTTTGTCTATTTTACGCATATTGTACAATTTTTATGACACTTTTTGCCCCTGGATTTTCAAAGATTTTGGAGGGGCAAAATCGTCTCAAAGTGCGTAAAAGTGGCCAAAAAATTTGACAGTATTAGTACCTAATGGAGGGAAATAAAAAGTTCGATACACAAAAGTACTATTTTGAAAGATAATGCGTTTTTTTGGTATTAGCCCTTTATAATAAATTAAGGTTACCCCCCCCCCCCCCCCCTGCAAACATTTACGGCAGAAACCCTTGTTGCAAGTTTTTAACATTTAAACGGTAACAAGTAGCAAAATCCTCTTGATATAATATCACCAAACATAGAAGAACGCCCAGCATCCACAAACGGGGTCGATCCATAGTAAGATTACCCGTCATTATTCTAAACTTGATACTTTTCGCGTCTTCATTCAACCGAAACAAGTCATTCAAACCAGCGTTATCGAAACGATGGAAGTATTTGTGGACTTCAATTCCATCTCCTAGGACATGAATGCTTTTCGCAAACCAAAACCTTTTGTCCACGTTAAAAAGAGGAATGAATTTAAAGAGTTTGTGTATTGGGTTTTAGTAAACAGAACACTAGATTTGAAGAGTTTTACGTTAGATTGTTCTAGTTTTTATGATATGTCTACTATAGGGCGATGGATTCATGTTGCTGTTATGCATAAAGTTAAAAAACTTGACTTGACATTTTCCCTTAGGGACAAGTATGAAGCTATTGTGTTGCCACGTTGTTTGGTAGATTGTGGTTCATTGGAGATGTTAACGTTAAAACTTATTTCACACTCTTACAGCTTTCGCTCTTTAAGTTTTAAAAGTTTCACAGGGTCTAAGACGCTTAAGGTTCTTAGGTTAGACAGTGTTGAGTTGTTAGACCATGATTTAGTACAATCGTTTTTGGTAAACTGTCCATTGCTTGAAGAATTGAGTTTGATAAACTGCTTTACACGTAATCTTGATTATTTTACTATCTCGCATCCGCATCTTAAGACACTGAGAATTAAACATCGGCTATTGTATTATAGTTATGTTTCGAGATACGAGTATGAGAAATATGAAGAAAAGAAATTATGTGAAAGGCTTACGGTTATATGCCCAGAACTTGTGTATATCGAGTATGTAGGTCATATGGCTAATCATTTTTCGTTTGACGTAAAATCCTTAAAGAAAGCTGTGATTGAACTTGATTATATGGAGCTAGACACCATAGGTGATGATAATTTTGGTGTCACCATATGCGAGCTGTTTGCTCAAGTTTCCCATGTGGAGTATTTGTCGATCGGCCGCTGTTTCCTTCGGGTAGATTCTTATTCTTTTACTTTAGTTGAGAATTGTTTCTATCTTGTTCTTTTACTGTTATGCCTGTTTTAAAATACTTAAAACACTCATTATAGACGGTGTTGAGATTAACATTAAGCATGCCTGACCAATATAGGTATGCTTCAAATGACCGCTAGCTATACTTATGCTTTAAGTTATTATATGTCATGCTTACCAGTTATCAGTTTTACCATGATTTTAAAACTTCACTTGATGTTATTTTGGTAGTCAATTTCATTGAAATGTAAATGCTGTGATTGGTCGAAAGACGGTTTCCCTATGTCTCTTCCTAATTTGAAGACGTTGGAGCTAAAATTTGAACGCTACTTAACGGTTGTATTCCTCCGCATTCTCAGATGTTGTTCTAATCTTGAGTCCCTCCATATGATCATTCCTCAGGTAGTATTCCTCATCTCAGGTTGTAATTTATTTTCATTACCATATTGTTAGAGTTATAGATAGGCTAGATATATATTTGAGCTATTGATGAAAGACAGTTTATTAACGCGTACAAGTAAAACACTATAGTTTTGGATGGGCTAAAATGGCCCGAGTCAGGTTGGTTTGTTAACACGGGTTTTGTTGAATTTTTACAAATTTCTAGTATAATAAACATGATAAGAAACTCATTATCAGGCTATACACATTTGGGTAGAACTATGGGCTACATGTAAACTGCTTGATAAAATTTAGCTGAATTGGAGACGCGTCAAAGGGGTTGAACATGTTGAAAGTTGCACAATTGTATACATGTCCTTAATGTCTTCTAAATCATATTATCCAATAATTTAGGTCGCTTCTTTGGTAATCAGATTCTGTTTACTGTAATTATATGTTACAAATTATGGAGTAATTGTTTGACATAAATTCTCTGGGTTTAACCCAACCAGACCCGTCTCTTCTAATAGAAAATAATTAAGCATTTTTACCTNTTTTACTATCTCGCATCCGCATCTTAAGACACTGAGAATTAAACATCGGCTATTGTATTATAGTTATGTTTCGAGATACGAGTATGAGAAATATGAAGAAAAGAAATTATGTGAAAGGCTTACGGTTATATGCCCAGAACTTGTGTATATCGAGTATGTAGGTCATATGGCTAATCATTTTTCGTTTGACGTAAAATCCTTAAAGAAAGCTGTGATTGAACTTGATTATATGGAGCTAGACACCATAGGTGATGATAATTTTGGTGTCACCATATGCGAGCTGTTTGCTCAAGTTTCCCATGTGGAGTATTTGTCGATCGGCCGCTGTTTCCTTCGGGTAGATTCTTATTCTTTTACTTTAGTTGAGAATTGTTTCTATCTTGTTCTTTTACTGTTATGCCTGTTTTAAAATACTGAAAACACTCATTATAGACGGTGTTGAGATTAACATTAAGCATGCCTGACCAATATAGGTATGCTTCAAATGACCGCTAGCTATACTTATGCTTTAAGTTATTATATGTCATGCTTACCAGTTATCAGTTTTACCATGATTTTAAAACTTCACTTGTTGTTATTTTGGTAGTCAATTTCATTGAAATGTAAATGCTGTGATTGGTCGAAAGACGGTTTCCCTATGTCTCTTCCTAATTTGAAGACGTTGGAGCTAAAATTTGAACGCTACTTAACGGTTGTATTCCTCCGCATTCTCAGATGTTGTTCTAATCTTGAGTCCCTCCAAATGATCATTCCTCAGGTAGTATTCCTCATCTCAGGTTGTAATTTATTTTCATTACCATATTGTTTGAGCTATTGATGAAAGACAGTTAATTAACGCGTACAAGTAAAACACTATAGTTTTGGATGGGCTAAAATGGCCCGAGTCAGGTTGGTTTGTTAACACGGGTTTTGTTGAATTTTTACAAATTTCTAGTATAATAAACATGATAAGAAACTCATTATCAGGCTATACACATTTGGGTAGAACTATGGGCTACATGTAAACTGCTTGATAAAATTTAGCTGAAGTGGAGATGCGTCAAAGGGGTTGAACATGTTGAAAGTTGCACAATTGTATACATGTCCTTAATGTCTTCTAAATCATATTATCCAATAATTTAGGTCGCTTCTTTGGTAATCAGATTCTGTTTACTGTAATTATATGTTACAAATTATGGAGTAATTGTTTGACATAAATTCTCTGGGTTTAACCCAACCAGACCCGTCTCTTCTAATAGAAAATAATTAAGCATTTTTACCCGCCCATATTGCCACCATTTTAGCACTTCTCTTTTGTTAACTACTCTATATAACTTTTATTCCCTTTTAACCCTTTAGCTTCACACTGATTTTACTGAATAAATCACCTTTTTTGGTAAAAAGGATGTGAACTCGCAACCCTTCATTAAGTTATCCTCAGCAAGCTTCAACAGCTTCATTTAGCATAAGTGGATCAATATAATAACTTATGATTTCTTTTTTATGATCTAGGATATTTCATCTAGAGAAGTTAAAAGATTCTTTGAGGAGTTAGAGGAAGTTGAACCAAGGAGTATCTTGACACGTTACCTGAAAAGGGTTGAGTTTTCTGACTTCATCGGGGGAAAATTAGAGACCCTACTTATAGCTCGATTCTTACTTGAGCATGGAAATGCATTGGAGGAAATGGTTTTCAGTTGGAGTAAGAGAGACGAATACCGTAAGCAGTCAATGAAGGATATGAATAAAGTGTTGACTTTCTACAAGGCCTCTTCATCTGTCAAAGTGATTACTCTGAAGGGCTAGTGATACAAGCCTTATGTTAAACTGGAACTAATATGTATTCATGTTTGAGATAACTGGATTTCTTGGTCTTGAGTAGGTGGTTTTGGAATTGGATTTTGCAATACGCAACATCATGTTTCCTTTATTTCCATTAATACTTTTTATGTTTAATCAAAACATATTTTCTTGGTTCATGTTTTATTCCTATTCTTTTCAAGTGTAAAATGGGTGGGCGTGGGGGAGGTGACGCGTCAAAACTTTGTGTAAGAATAGTCGAATTTCTTGGTTGGATCTATGTGTTCGCTTTCATTATCTATTGAAGGTCAATGAGCAACACAACTAAAGATCATGCGGAACTGAAGGTGGACAATCTATAAACTAGAAATACTTAAGCCTGAAGATTGAGACTTCGAAGATGCTAATACATATAAAGTCTTTTTCAGTGACATAACACAACATTTGACACACTGGTATTTTCTGTCTGGTCAATTGCAGTCTATTCTTCTTTAGCTTTTTCTAAATTGATCGATTTTCTTCAGCCATCGATAAACAACTTTATCGGGCTTTAATTTTCAATTACATGTGCAGGTTATTAATTCTTTACATTTCAGTTTATTTTTTTTTTGAACTGCGGATATTATTAAAAGAGAAAGCTAGCAAGGAGCTAGTTACAAAGGGCTTAACTAATAGAGTCTATACATGCTTCTAGAGGATTATCAATCCAAACATCCCAATTTACATTTCAGTTTATTTAAAGTGTACTTGAATAATCTGTTAGTGTTTCATAGAATAATATGAGGATTGTGATATTTTACAATATTCTCTTGGATTGGCAAAGTAAAGGGTGGGTAGCGGGTCAAAATCTCATGTTAGAAATATAGCTTTTTGGTTTAAGTCTTCTACGCTAGACCCGCATTTAGAGTTACCCATTTGACCTATCAGGCAACGTGATTGACCCGTCCATTTTTCCACCTCTTGATTCCACATGAACTCTTTCAAAGCTAAAATTTCTCTTTACCGTTAGTCTACTAAACTTTGTCAAAATGTCACTGTAAGCTTAAGGCTTATGGAGTTTGTTGGTCCCTTTTACTTGGTTAATGGTTAACTATCGAGTTAATCTAACCAAGTTCCATAGCATAATGATGCAAAGATTAATAACTAAAAAACGTAAAAGATAAGAAACAAGATTTTCAACGTTTAACTCTTTATTAGAAATTAATCAAAAGAATTATACCCAAGTGTTTGCGGAACAACACTTGGGATTGAAATGACAAGTATGGTATGGTGTTACTCCTCACTAAACTTAAGCTATGCTTAAGTAGCAACAAAAGACCCACTAAGCTATCTTAGGGATGGTTGCTATTTGGAGAGAGTAAAGATTAGTTTGTGAATGTCTAAGAATTAAGTGCACAAACTCCGCAACTTTTACTCTCTCTTATGACTCCTATTTATACACAAGTAATTTACAACCGTTGTGAAAAAGACAAAAGATTACATCAGCCTAGTTGAGACAAAATACTTACGTATTTTGTCTCTGTTACATAAGTCTATTTTGGGTATAGGACAAGGCATCTTTCTGAGGTCCAGTTATGACACCATACTGAACCCACACCATTCAGAGAAAGTTTGACTTTACAAGATACTGACACTCTTTGTAGTTTCAAACGTTTCCCGCCTTATCCCGCCCATTCTTCAGGCTTCATGTCATTAATCTTCAGTCTTTAGCTTTTGTTGCTTCAGTGAGGAATAACTTGGGATTCAGTGAGTTATTGTCATCACTCACTGAATCCATCATCTTCTTCTTTGGCTTAGGTGCCAATCACTGAGAATCCGCCTCACTGAATGGAAAGCTTTTCTTCTTAAGCTTGTCCCAAGCATCCTGAAGATGACTCACTGAGTGACTGTTCACTCAGTGACTTGATTGTGTTAAAGGTAGTTAAACACTTAGGTTATTTTATGTTCAAATCCTAGTTTACGAGAGTTTGGGAATTCAGTGACCCAACAGAGTTATCGAATTTTACTTCAATGCAGACTCAATGTAAACTCAAAGCACCATATTTTCAAGTTATTTTGTAATGTTTGTATTAGAGGTTGATTTGGATCTGAAGATGTATTATGGACTATTCTTGAATATTGATCCGAATGGTCAATGTCTACAGAAAATAATCTTGACGACAAGTTCTCAATTTCTCACAAAATTTTTTTGCAACATTTCCCTTGTCGTCAAGATTATTTTCTGCAGACATTGACCATTCGGATCAAGATTTAAGAATAGTCCATAATACACCTTCATATCCAAATCAACCTCTAATACAAACGTTACAAAATAACTAGAAAATATTTTGTGCCTTGAGTTTACATCGAGTCTGTATAGAAGTAAAATTCGATAACTCCATAGGTCTTAAGCTTACAGTGACATTTTGACAAGGTTTAGTAGACTAAAGGTAAAGAGAAATTTTAGCTTTGCAAAAGAGTTCATGTGGAATCAAGGGGTGGAAAAATGGACGGGTCAATCACGTTGCCTGATAGGTCAAATGGTAACTCTAAATGTGGGTCTAGCGTAGGAGACTTAAACCAAAAAACTATCTTTCTGACATGAGATTTTGACCCGCTACACACCCTTTACTTTGCCAATCCAAGAGAATATTGTAAAATATCACAATCCTCATATTGTTCTACTAAACACAAACAGATTACCCAAGTACACTTTAAACAAACTGAAATGTAAGAAGTAATCATAAGAATCAAGTACCTGCACATGTAATATTCCCATATACGAAACAAATATACAATAGACTGCAATTGACCAGACAGAAGAAGCTTAGGATGGTCAAGAAGCAAATGCCACATAAAAAGTGGGAGTTCATTAGAAGGAACCAAGCTGGTTAATTGGGACAAGGGTGCACCGGCTCGTTATCCTTCCACTGTCAAGAGCGAGAAGTATTCGCAGCTCTGTGAAACCAGCCTAACGCATTGCCCTCTACTCTAGGAACCAAGTAGGCCGAGCCTTCGCTCAAACAACATGGTCCAACTCTCGACTTGGAACGGGCAAGCCAGATATTGTAACAACTTGACCCAACCAATCTTGGTTCCATCACAGTCCATCACACTTTAATGCCCTCACTTGAGTCGCAAGCTCACGTTACTGAGATCGGCCAAAGTTTTAGTTCCAAGTGGTCTATATAAACAAGTGATAAGTTTCGTTCCTAGGCGATGTGGGATGTAAGCAAAAGCTTTTGGTTTTCCTTCATCTCTGCCAAATAATGGATTTTCTTCTTCTTCAACCAACATTTATGTAAGAACTTTTTCTAAAATATGGTTTATAATTTATACACTTTACTTTGTTGTTGATTAAGGTACACTTATATGAAAGTTTTAATCCTTAAAATTTCAAGCTTGATAAGGGTGCATAGACTCCTAAAGGGCTGGTGAGTTAACTTGATAACTAGACATATATTTATCCACTTATACGTTTAATCGATGAGAGCTTTGAAGCATTCGTTATCCATGAGATGATAAATCCACCCAAAACTTTTGAAATGCCTTTAGTTGGATCCCATGAAACTTGAACGTGTTTGTGCTTAATTGATAACATGATGGTACCTGTCTACCTGACTTTGTGTTCCATAATCTCTTGAGCGACCGAGAACCAAAACAACCTGATTGTCAGTGTGCTAGATGTTGTTGGCCAAAACCTTCAAATTAGAACTGATTAGCTTCGTAATGCATAATGGGACGCATCTCATTTCTTTAACTCAAGTAAGAAGTCAAAAGACGTCTTTATATGAACAGACTTGGACGCCTACCTAACGAGGAACCTACAAGACTAAGGTTCTCAAAGTTGGTTTCATCTCAGACTCATCATTAACTGTGTGAGCACTGGATCGATAATTCTCATGTTGTGATTTAAGTTTTATTCGGCAGCAATACAAAAAGAGTTCATCATATATACCTTGTCAAAACATATGCTTAAATAAAAGATGTCCCTGTTTCATTACATTACATTTTAAATCAGCCTCTGTGAATTCAATTGTCGAACATGTGTTAAATTTTGTTTTACGTCACGTATCAGCATCTTCATTGTCTCAATTTTCAAGCTTTTGTATTTCAAGTTAATAAATTGTCCACCTTTAGTTCTGCATGATCTTTAGATGTGTTGCTCATTGTCCTTCAAATAGATAATGGAAGCGAACACATAGCTCAAACCAAGAGATTCGACTTTTTTTGAAAGCGAACACGTACATAGGTCCAACCAAGAAATTTGACTTTTTTATATAAAGTTTTGACGCATCACCTCCCCACGCCCACCCATTTTCCACTTGAAAAGAATATGAACAAAACATGTCAAACAAGAAAATATGTTCTGAATAAACAAAATAAGTATTAATGGAAATAAAGGAAACATGATGTTGCGTATAGCAAAATCCAAATCCAAAACCATGGCAAGAAATCCAGCTATCTCAAACATGAAACATGAATACATAATAGTCACAGTTTAACAAAAGACTTGTATCACTACTCACTAGCCCTTCACAGTAATTACTTTGACAGTTGATGAGGCCTTGTAGAAATTCGACAGTGTATTTATATCCTCCATTGACTGCTTACGGTATATTTCTCTCTTCAAACTGAAAACCATTTCCTCCAATGCATTTCCATGCTTAAGTAAGAATCGGGCTATAGCTAGGGTCTTTTTTTCCCCTTTGCAGCCAGAAAACTCTACCCTTTTCAGGTGACGGGTCAAGGTTCTCCTTGTTTCAACTTCCTCTAACTCCTCAAAGAATATTTTAACTTCTCTAGATGAAATATTCTAGATCATAAAAAAGAAAATCATAAGTTATTTCAAGTCCGTCTATATCCTTAAATAATGTTTTGACGTTCTTAAAAGTGTATTATGTTGATCCATTTATGCTAATAAAGCTTTTGAAGCTTGCAGAGGATAACTTAAGGGTCGCGATAGCCTATCTATAGCTCTAACAATATGGTAATGAAAATAAATTACAACCTAAGATTAGGAATACTACCTCATGAAAATCATAAGTTATTTCAAGATGAAATATTCTAGATCATAAAAAAGAAAATCATAAGTTATTTCAAGTCCGTCTATATCCTTAAATAATGTTTTGACGTTCTTAAAAGTGTATTATGTTGATCCATTTATGCTAATGAAGCTTTTNTAGCTTCGTAATGCATAGTGGGACACATCTCATTTCTTTAACTCAATCAAGAAGTCTAAAGACGTCTTTATCTGAACAGACTTGGACGCCTACCTAACGAGGAACCTACAAGACTAAGGTTCTCAAAGTTGGTTTCATTTCAGACTCGTCATTAACTGTGTGAGCACTGGATCGATCATTGTCATGTTGTGATTTAAGTATTATTCGGAAGCAATAAAAAAAGAGTTCATTACATTTTATAGACTTAAACAAACGATGTCCAGTTTCATTACATTTTAAACCAGCCTCTGTGAATTCAATTGTCGAACATGTGTCAAAGGTTGTGTTACGTCACGCATCAGCATCTTCAAAGTCTCAATTTTCAAGCTTTAGTATTTCAAGTTTATAGATTGTCCACCTGTAGTTCTGCATGATCTTTAGTTGTGTTGCTCATTGTCCTTCAAATAGATAATGGAAGCGAACACATAGCTCCAACCAAGAGATTCAACTTTTTTGAAAGCGAACACATAGGTCCAACCAAGAAATTTGACTTTTTTATAAAAATTTTTGACGCATCACCTCCCCACGCCCACCGATTTTCCACTTGAAAAGAGTATGAATAAAACATGTCAACCAAGAGAATATGTTCAGAATAAGCAAAATAAGTATTAATGGAAATAAAGGAAACATGATGTTGCGTATAGCAAAATCCAAATCCAAAACCATGGCAAGAAATCCAGCTATCTCAAACATGAAACATGAATACATAATAGTTACAGTTTAACAAAAGACTTGTATCACTAGCCCTTCACAGTAATTACTTTGACAGATGACGAGGCCTTGTAGAAATTCGACAGTGTATTCATATCCTCCATTGACTGCTTACGGTATTTTTCTCTGTTAAAACTGAAAACCATTTCCTCCAATGCATTTCCATGCTCAAGTAAGAATTGGGCTATAGCTAGGGTATCCTTTTCCCCTTTGAAGCCAGAAAACTCAACCCGTTTCAGGTGACAGGTCAAGGTTCTCCTTGTTTCAACTTCCTCTAACTCCTCAAAGAATATTTTAACTTCTCTAGATGAAATATTCTAGATCATAAAAAAGAAAATCATAAGTTATTTCAAGTCCGTCTATATCCTTAAATAATGTTTTGACGTTCTTAAAAGTGTATTATGTTGATCCATTTATGCTAATGAAGCTTGCAGAGGATAACTTAAGGGTCGCGATAGCCTATCTATAGCTCTAACAATATGGTAATGAAAATAAATTACAACCTAAGATTAGGAATACTACCTCATGAATGATCAAATGAAGGGACTCAAGATTAGAAGAACATCTGAGAATGCGGAGGAGTACAATCATTAAGTCACAATCAAATTTTATCTCCAACTTCTTCAAATTAGGAAGAGACTCTGGGAAACCTTCTTTTGCACGATCACAGAATTCACGCTTGAATGAAATTGACTACCACAATAACATCAAGTGAAGTCTCAGAATCATGGTAATTGGTAAGCATGACATATAATAACTTAAAGCATAAGTATAGCTAGCAGTCATTTGAAGCATGCATATATTGGTAAGGCATGCTTAATGTTAATTAATCTCAGCACAGTCTATAATGAGCGTTTAAGTATTTTAAAACAGGCATAACAGTAAAAGAACAGGATAGAAACAATTCTCAAGTAAAGTAAAAGAATAAGAATCTACCCGATGGAAAAAGAGGTTGATCGACAAATACTCCACATAAGAAACTTGAGCAAACAGCTCGCATATGGTGACACCAAAATCACCTTTGAAAGTTAGCTTTATATCTTCAAGTTCGATCACAGCTTTCTTTAAAGATTTTACATCAAACAAAAAATGATTAGCCATATGACCTCCATACTGGAAATACACAAGTTTTGGGCATATAACCGTAAGCCATTCACATAATATATTTTTTTCATGTGGAAGATATCTTGTACTATAATAATAATCCAATCCCCGATTATCAGTTCTTAGTGTCTTAAGATTCGGACACGAGATAGAAAAATAATCAAGATTATGTGTTAAGCAGTTTATCAAACTCAATTCTTCAAGCAATGGACAGTTTAGGAAAAACGATTGTACTAAATCATGGTCTAACAACTCAACACTGTCTAGCCTAAGAACCTTAAGCGTCTTAGACCCCGTGAAACTTTTCAAACTTAAAGAGTGTAATGAAAGTTTTAATGTTAACATCTCCAATGAACCACAATCTACCAAACAACGCGGCAACACAATACCTTCATACGTGTTCATGAACGACATAAGGGAAAATGTCAAGTCAATTTTTTTAACTTTTCGCATAACAACGGCATGAATCCATCGCCTTATAGTGGACATCTCATAATGATAATACGTACAATCGAACTTAAAACTATTCAAATCTAGTGTTCTGTTTAGTAAAACCCAATACACAAACTCTTTCAACTCACCCCTTTCAAACAAATCGTTTGGTGTGCGAACATTATCTATGTCTAGAGATGGAATTGAAGTCCACAAATACTTCCATCGTGTTGATAATACGCTCGTTCGAACTACTTCAATAGTTGAATGAAGACGCGAAAGTATCAAGTGTAGAATAGGATCGGGTAACGTACTAATGTAATCCACCCCGTTTTGGATGTTGGCTTTCTTCATGTTTTGGTGATATTAATCAGAGGATTTTGCTATTTGTAACCCTAAACGCTACGTTTGAATATATATGTTAAAAGCATGCACCCTCAAGTAGCGTAATAACCCTTGTATACAGTGTAACTTGTTTTTTGGCCGGGTCTTTTATTTTAGTTGCCCTCAGCCCAATATCATTATGAGAAATGATACATGGACCTAAATGTAGACCTAATCGTGGACCTAAAAATACGTGGCATCATCCTGATGGTTGTAAAATAAGTGGGTCCCTGTCTGCAACCATCAGGATGATGCCACATGTTTTTAGGTCCATAATTAGGTTCACAATTAGGTCCATGTATCATTTCTCTATCATTATTGCCCTCAACCATACTTATTCTTATCCTTGTTAACATCCTTGAACCATTTTTTACTTAATAATATATATGACACGTATTCCAATATTTGGACATGTTTTTTTTTAAAAACGAGTTGGATGTACCCGTTGCGACGGGGTAACCGCTGTTTTTGTTAGAGGGTGTTCATTTTATTTAGGAACGTGTATACTTAGCGAATGTGTATTAGTTAATCTATGACATTGTAAGAATTATCGCAGTTTTGTTTGGTTTTTTCTGTTTTTATAGTTCTATACTTTTGTATCCGTTCTCTAGAATAGCAACGGTAAAGTCCAATTTCATTCTTTTACATTACCAATATTTTTGTCTATGATCGACAGTTGTGAATTGCTTGGTCCCAACCTACGCATATGGATTCCAAAGTTACAGGCAACCGAATAAGCAAAAGGCTTGTATGCCTCAGTAACAATATTATGAAGCTATATTTGTAGTTGTTGCACGACGTCTTNCACGCTTGAATGAAATTGACTACCACAATAACATCAAGTGAAGTCTCAGAATCATGGTAATTGGTAAGCATGACATATAATAACTTAAAGCATAAGTATAGCTAGCAGTCATTTGAAGCATGCATATATTGGTAAGGCATGCTTAATGTTAATTAATCTCAGCACAGTCTATAATGAGCGTTTAAGTATTTTAAAACAGGCATAACAGTAAAAGAACAGGATAGAAACAATTCTCAAGTAAAGTAAAAGAATAAGAATCTACCCGATGGAAAAAGAGGTTGATCGACAAATACTCCACATAAGAAACTTGAGCAAACAGCTCGCATATGGTGACACCAAAATCACCTTTGAAAGTTAGCTTTATATCTTCAAGTTCGATCACAGCTTTCTTTAAAGATTTTACATCAAACAAAAAATGATTAGCCATATGACCTCCATACTGGAAATACACAAGTTTTGGGCATATAACCGTAAGCCATTCACATAATATATTTTTTTCATGTGGAAGATATCTTGTACTATAATAATAATCCAATCCCCGATTATCAGTTCTTAGTGTCTTAAGATTCGGACACGAGATAGAAAAATAATCAAGATTATGTGTTAAGCAGTTTATCAAACTCAATTCTTCAAGCAATGGACAGTTTAGGAAAAACGATTGTACTAAATCATGGTCTAACAACTCAACACTGTCTAGCCTAAGAACCTTAAGCGTCTTAGACCCCGTGAAACTTTTCAAACTTAAAGAGTGTAATGAAAGTTTTAACGTTAACATCTCCAATGAACCACAATCTACCAAACAACGCGGCAACACAATACCTTCATACGTGTTCATGAACGGCATAAGGGAAAATGTCAAGTCAATTTTTTTAACTTTTCGCATAACAACGGCATGAATCCATCGCCTTATAGTGGACATCTCATAATAATGACTCGTACAATCGAACTTAAAACTATTCAAATCTAGTGTTCTGTTTAGTAAAACCCAATACACAAACTCTTTCAACTCACCCCTTTCAAACAAATCGTTTGGTGTGCGAACATTATCTATGTCTAGAGATGGAATTGAAGTCCACAAATACTTCCATCGTGTCGATAAAACGCTCGTTCGAACTACTTCAATAGTTGAATGAAGACGCGAAAGTATCAAGTGTAGAATAGGATCGGGTAACGTACTAATGTAATCCACCCCGTTTTGGATGTTGGCTTTCTTCATGTTTTGGTGATATTAATCAGAGGAGTTTGCTACTTTTAACCCTAAACGCTACGTTTGTATGTTAAAAGCATGCACCCTTAATAACCTTTGTATACAGTGTAACTTGTTTTTGGGTCTTTTATTTTAGTTGCCCTCAACCAAAAACCGTAATTTGTTACTTTCTTATTCTTATCCTTGTTAACATCCTTGAACCATCTTTTACTTAATAATATATATGACATGTATTCCAATATTTGGGCATGTGTTTTGGGTTAAAATAATCTTTTATATAATAAAATAATTACATCATTTCGGAGTGTTTTTGTAATATCCTTCTCATTAAAAAAAAAAATTGGGCCAATAAGAGAGCTTGATTATGCCACGTAGTCGAAATCGAGCAACATAATTGGTTAATAAAAAGTCAAAATTGAATCCAATTTAGTCAAACATTGCAAAATTTCGCTATAGGAAGCTGATTATAAACAAAATAATAAAAAACACATGGGCTTCATAGTAATTGTTTAATTTATAGGGGTCAAATGTAACTACTCAAAAACAGAAACGGGTCTAAGGATCATAACCATAACCTTTGCACTAACAAAACTAAAACCTATAATCATGAAGATCGACAACCCAAGCTGGAAACCTTAACCTTTATACGAACAAAGAACTTGACGAACAACCACATCATTGGAATCATCGTATCCTACACAAAATCATCCAAAAAATAGTAATTACCACCGAAATTCCTCTAAACACAAAACCCTAAGTTCTTAAAGCTATGGATGATGGATCGATGGTATGTTCTTGATTAACCTTTATACGAACAAAGAACTTGACGAACAACCACATCATTGGAATCATCGTATCCTACACAAAATCATCCAAAAAATAGTAATTACCACCGAAATTCCTCTAAACACAAAACCCTAAGTTCTTAAAGCTATGGATGATGGATCGATGGTATGTTCTTGATTAACCTTTATACGAACAAAGAACTTGACGAACAACCACATCATTGGAATCATCGTATCCTACACAAAATCATCCAAAAAATAGTAATTACCACCGAAATTCCTCAAAACACAAAACCCTAAGTTCTTAAAGCTATGGATGATGGATCGATGGTATGTTCTTGAGTTAGTTATTGATTATGTTTAATTATTGTGTTAACAAATTTCATATATAATCGTGTCTTGATTTTTTGTCCCAAATCACCATCCCCATTCTGATAATAAAAGGCAATATTATATGCAAACATGCTGCCAATTCCAATTAGCTAAGCTAATGTAAGAACTAATATGTTGTTTCCTAAGCATGATTAAGCAAGAACAAAGGATTGTGATGCCATAAATAGTGCCTTAGCCTTAGGTAGTGTTTGATAACAACTTAAAGTGTCTTAATTGAAAAATAGGTAAGTTAATTAAGTCATCAAATGGATGTTTGTTTAGTGCTTAAAATTAACATATGACTTCCTAGAAAAAGCCAATGAGATGAGGGTCTCTAAATTAAGTCATCCCTTTTATCTTAATTTTACATATTTACCCTCCCATTTCTTAACCTTATTTCAAATAAAAGGGTATAATAGTATTTCTTCTAATTCAGACACTTTATTCAGCACACAAAACAAACAATTCTTTATTCATTTACAAACAGACATCATATATCTAGACAGACACTTTAATTTAATATGACTTAATTAGAAAACTAAACAAACAGGCCCTTAGTCATGTTATGATTTATGAATGGGTTCCATACTTTTTTATTACATTGGAATAAACTGGTATGAAAATTCATGATATCTTTTAGCCCATATTATCATAAGTTGAACATTATGATTAGTATATATTATGTAAAAGATTTGGTTTGCAAAATAATCTGTCTATAGCCAAATCGGTTCATGAACTTTTTTTTTTTTTTTTT
>LBNU01010898.1:96772-114480 GCA_014162995.1 Artemisia annua | reverse complement strand
TTTTTGAAATAATCTACTATATTTTTGGTATTTATCTTCTAACTTGATGTTGTATAAAGTATAAATTGTACCTTAATAACGAAAAAATCTTTTATTTTTTAAAATACTTATCTATATTGTTTTGTATTACTCTAATTGTGTTAAATGAACTTTTCTGTTACTATATCGAGAATTATAACTCGCGCTCACAAAAATATCCAAATGAACGTTTTATTATAGTATCGTTAGAACTACTGTAATAACTTTGTAACCCGTTAGATCGTACTAGAGATGTAATAGCGCGGGTGTAGGGCGAGGTGTACTCTATACATTTAGAAACCTGTGGCGAGGTGTAGGCGATGTTTAGGCGACGGGTGAGGTTAAGCGATCTGTATGCGAGTTTAAACGCGATGGTGGAGTTGAGTCTGGTCCAAATCATAGCGAGGTAATTATTAGGGCGAGGTCGATGGCGAGGCAGTTTTTAGTGCGAGGTCGGGCTGAAGGTCCAGGCGAGGGTCTGTGGCCGAGTCTGGGCGGGTTCCATGGCGAGTCTGGGCGAGGTCTGGGCGAGGTTCCAGACGTTCCTATTTAGAGTAATGATACGGGGAAACTAGGATGGTTGGAAGTAATGGAGATAAGAAAACTTCTGCACCAATGCAACCGGAATATTATACTACTAGTTTCATATATAATACAAAATTTATTGGAACATAAAAGTATCCATGCAAATTAAAAAGGATTTGAAATTTTTGTCTTCGACTTTCTTATAAGAGTTAAAATTCATGTTCTATAACAAAGAGTTAAAAAGGGGCATTTACAGAAAATAAGGGGTTGGTGTTTGGGTGTGGTGATGAAAGTCTTTTATTGGCTGGGTGCACAACAAAAAAAAAAAATACGAATACGCGATTATACTAAGTGGTGCCAACAAGTCCCAAGCGAGGTGTACTAGTCGGTGCCTTAGGCCGAGTCTTCTATTGCTTTTAGGTGGCCTGATAGGACATACGTTGATGAGTGGAATATAGTGTTATCTCGTAAAATAAGTAAAAAACGGTTCATTGCTTGTAAAAACATAACTCTAAAAGAGTTCCTGGGTTCGTAATTGGTTTGCTCTTTATCAATTTTTTTGAATGTACCAACGCTAAATAGAGTTACACGGATGAATAAAAAGGTAAACTAAATAGTTACTGTACAGCATTCTTATATAATAAGAACAAAACCTTAGGAACTTTTATTTCAAAAATTGAACCATACTTTATTATAATTAATTTTATTTTAAAAAAAAGAAAAGGATTATTTTCCTTATTAAGTAACATTTTAATATTTATCATAATACAAGTAGAAAGATAAATACAAAAAACATGATAAGATATTAAAAAAAATATTTCTATTTAGTAACATTTATAATTTATCCAGCAACAACAAAGTAGAAGATAAAACGAAAATATTAGTATAAGATGCAATTGGCATTAGATAAAATTTTTAATATTATCAAAAAAAAAAAAAATTAAAAAAAAATAAAAATAAACATTATTATAAAAATAAAAAAAAAAAAAAAAAAAAAAAAAAAAAAAAAAAAACCGCGCGTGCGCGGGCATTATAACTAGTTTACTCTAAAAAGAAAACGGGTCTCATGATATATTTTGGGAAGCTAATATGGTGGCCCACATGTGCTTCGTGTGTATGCTTTTATTGAGAGGGAGACGTATTATCATGGTACACATTCGAGTCATTCTTGTTTGACGATTAGCAAGTTCTAAATGCATGTTAAGTGTGTTGAATGCGCTATATTCTTAGAGAACATGATCATATGACATCAAAGATTACCCGTGATTAACTGATTATATGAATCATTGATTGAAAAAAAAAAAAAAAAAAAAAAAAAAAAAAAAAAAATCTCTAATAGCTTGATAACGATGCCAAGGGGGTCTGGATAAATCGACTGTGTAGCATCATTTGCCCTAGTAAAGTAGTAATATTGGGTGTTTGGATACCTGATATGTGGTCATGAGGTTCTGCTGAAGGCTTGATGCATGCAATATGTCTTTGACACCATCATTATAAACAGATGAAGTGAAATACTTAAAACAGTCTTTCCGATAGTTTTCAGAAAATGATGTCCAACACAAATGGAATATTCTGTTTCATGCTCTTAATGTTAGACTAGGTGCAATAGTCACCATTCACTTCCACTCCCTCACATTTCATCCACAATGGCCATCACTTCTCTCACCTTTCATTTAAATACCCACTATATAAACATGCCCTACAAAATACCCTCCACACATTCACAAATCACATAAATAACAATAAAAACACCATGGAGGCCCCACATTTTACACTAGAATACGAGAGGTGAGCCAGCTCACCTTTCACCTCTTTTTTTTCTTTGCGTGGCGCGTGGACCCAAGACCCATGCAATGGGTGTGAGTTGTGACGCGTGTGAGTGTTGGCCAGGGTGAGGGGTCACCCCACTACACTCGGTCTTAGATAAAGTGTTTATAGTGTAACTTAACATGCTTTTAAATGTATTCAAAGTGGTAAGCCAAATGATCAAACATTGTGAACATCTTTAGATAGTGATTGAAAAGTCCAGAAATGACACGGATATATTGGTTGAGCCACGTACATATAAGCCAAAAAGACCCGACTTCCTTGAGCAACCTTAAGAGAGATACTTCTCCGGAAACTATGTATCTCACAACATACATATATAACAAATATAACAAATCAATCTCACATGTCCTAAGCAAGCATTGAACTCACAACCATTTGGTTGGAGAGCTTCTCACACAATGAAACAATGGCGATGCTAATATACCAGTGAAAAAGATGTTTGGAGCATACAAATCCACAATGAAATAATGGTGTTGCTAATCATCAATACTTGTAGTCGAAGACGATATCCCAAGAGACGAAGCAAATGTTGCAGTAGTTTCACCAGTCAAGTACCGTTTTAACCTATCCAAATCACCCGCGACATCAAGCATTGTCGGTCTACTTGATGGCAACTCTTGTGTACACAAAATGCCCAACTCCAACAACTCCCCGATAGCGACTTCCCACATTTTCTTTACATCAAGTAACTGTTCTCTTGTGGTTTGTACTAGTGTTGAGTCAACAACATGTTCCATGTGTCGATGGTAGTTGGTTTTGACCCATTTGTGCATACTAAGCCCTTCAGAGAACATGTCATCTGTTGGTCTTTTTCGAGTCACCATCTCAAGAACTAAGATGCCAAAACTATAAACGTCTCCTTTTGTTGATGTGATTGATCCGTACGCGTATTCTGTACACACGACATATTAGTAACTTATGAGGTTTTGTTTATTCGATATATGATAAAATTCATTCTTATCAAATTGAAGTTATGACTTATTTAAGTTGATAAGCTTTTGGCTTATTAGCTATAAGCTCAAGGTGACACGCTCATGAGCTGTAAAAATTGAGAGTATCCTCTCTTACAGATTCCCATAAGCCCAACTAATAAGCTAAACCACACCTCTAGATTGATACCTGGTGCAATGTAGCCAATGGATCCACAAAGCATATCAGCAGTACTATTCCCCATATTCTCATTTTCACCACCAATGGTCATCACCAATTTCGCGATCCCAAAATCGGATACCAAAGCTGTGAAGTCATCATTCAAAAGTATATTACTCGGTTTCAAGTCACAATGTATCACTTTTATTGGTGAATGGTGATGAAGATAAGCCACTCCTTCTGCTATATCGCTACATATCATCACTCTTTGAATCAAGTTAATATCTGATGAGCCTGAACCTAATGGTGAGTCTGGATATAATCTGTTATCTAGGCTTCCATTCGCCATAAATGGAAGAACGAGTGCTTTGAAGTCAGGTAGACTGCATGCTGTTATGATTCGGATTAAGTTTCTGTGACGAATCCGTTTTAGGACTTGACATTCTCTATTGAAGCTCTTTGTTGAGTTTCCTTTTAACAAACAACAACAAAAGTAAATAGTATATTACTGAATCTACACGAACGTAAATAAACAAAATGACTTAGTTAATTTAGTTACATATGTGTTAGGTTCATTTACAACGTTACCTGTTTGTAATTGAAGTACTTTTACTGCTATTTGTATTCCATCTGGTAATGATCCTTTGTATACTCGTCCGAATCCTCCTGATCCCAGTAGTCTCTGCTCGTCAAACCCATTTGTAGCATCCACAAGCTCTTTGTATGTGATTCGTGGAAACTTTTTATTCAATTCTGGCTGCGGTTTTAACTCTGGTTTGGCCTTAGAACCCGTTATCCGTCTGAGTCTGAGGTACCGAAAAAAAATTATACAACACACTCCTATAATAAGGACCAATATTACTATGCCAACGTAGAATATGACTAGAAAAACTGGCGAACTGAAGTACTTTTTCTTGTGATGGCACGACCTAAGGCCGGAAACGTGGCCACAAAGATTAGGATTTCCTACAAAGGAAAGACTAGTAACTGAATTGAAAACGCCACCAGTTGGAACTTTACCTTGAAAGTTATTGAAGGAAAGATTCAATAATCTAAGCGTAGGAATTTTACTTAAACTTACAGGGATCGTTCCTGATAAACTGTTGTTAGACACATCGAATTCTTCAAGGCTTGTGAGTGTACTCAAGTACTCTGGTAGCTCGTCATGAAACGAATTACTTGACAAGTCTAGAATCTCTACAGCCATGTAACTCGAGATTTTAGGAAATGCTGACCCCGTGAAGCTATTGAATGAAAGATTGATCACTTTGATTGTTACTAGCATGCTGAGTTCTGGTGGAAGTGATCCCGAAAGGTGGTTATGAGAAAGATTTAGAAAAATAGCGTTTTGACTCATGGCTGATAATAGTCCTGGTGGTATCTTTCCAGTTAATCTGTTGTATGACAGATCTAGACTCGATAAACTTATGCAATTCCCTAAGCTTGAAGGTATGTTTCCAGTAAGAAGATTATTGTTTAGGGAAAGTGAACTTAAACCAATTAAGTTCCCTAAGGTTACCGGGATTTCACCTGTGAATCGGTTATGTGATAATTCAAGTTCACCCAAATGACGAAAATAACCAATCTCTTTTGGAATTTCACCCGTGAAAAAATTGTGGGATAACCAAAATTTATCTAGTCTCGTCAGACGACTTATTTCTGGTGAAATTGTTCCGTTGAGAAGATTTGATGACAAGTTGACATATATTAAGTTTGAAAGCTTAGCAATGATGGATGGGACCGAGCCGTAGATTCTGTTTTCTTGTAACATCATATAACTGAAGTTAGCGCCAAGTCTTTTAATGGAATCTGGGAGGGTTCCTCCTAGTCCCATTCCAGCTAACTCGAGCTCCTTTAGCGTACTACAATTTGAAAGTGCGGTAAAAAAGACATCAAGATTGTTGTTATTATCATGACTAACCATACGGTTATATGATAAATGAAGGTTTCGTAGGTTGGGGAGTTTGGAGACGAGGTTTGATGGAAGTTCGCCAGAAAGGTTGTTGTATTCCACGTCAAGGTTGTACATATTTGTTGCGTTTGTTAAAGAAGAAGGGATTTCGCCTATAAATTGATTGTTATATAAATTGAGGTTCCAAAGATCCGGGCAGTTTCCAATTTGTGATGGGATTTTTCCCACGAGGTTATTGTACGAAAGATCCAAATTTGATAAAGTGCAGTTTGAGAATAACGAAGGTGGAATCTCACCGTGTAATAAGTTGCTTCCAAGATCAAGAAGCATAAGGTTTGATAATGTAGATAAAGATTCAGGTATCAAACCTTCTAAGCTATTAAGATCAAGAAGAAGGGATTCAAGATTTCTTAAGGATGAGATTCCATGTGGGATACTTCCATATAACTCGTTATCCGAAAGATCAATGGTTCTAAGGGCGGTAAGGTTTGTTATAACAGGAGAAAACGGACCCACGAGTTTTGTTCCAACGAGCTTCATTGTTGTAACACGGTTTCCATCGTTGCAATCGATTCCATAGAAACTGCAAACTTCAGTTGTCGCATTCCAGTTTGAAAGCACCAACTTCGGGTCAATCTTTATACTCTTCTTAAACTCGAGTAAAGACTCTTTGTCCGTTTTTAGCGAATGTTGAACACTTATCTGTCCCGACACTACAATCAAATGCTCAAAAATGAAGAAGAAAAAGAAGAAGAGTTTTCTTTGAAAGGTCATTTTGATAGGGTGTATCTTTTTGGTGTTTTTGCTTGCATTTGAGATAGTGATCAAATAGTATTTAAAAGGACTGTTTGTGTGTAAATAGTTGATTTTGGCATGATACTTAAAAGGACTAGATTATAGTTTTGTTGATGATAGTGGATATAATATATGATGAGTAGACCTTCACTAACTATTGGTGGAGAATGATAGCTACAAAACTGGAACATAGTAAGATGACCCATTCATACTGTTTTGATGTCAAATTGCAGCCATCTTTAGAGCTTTTCTTAGGTAGAAACCATTCATTTTAGGATATCAAAAAAGCTTTTTGTATCGAATGGACAACAAGCAATTGATTGTCAAAGGATTTTGTGATATGTATGTGTTCATGAAACAGTATTTTTTGCATTTTGCTTTTTTAGTAAAAAAAGTACCATAGAAAAGGCAGGAATAACTACTGATTAAAATGCTAAATGTGTGTCTAAAATGGTGTTATGATGGCATAACAAGTTGTTGGTACTTTAAACTTTAAAACCATAATGCCCACGGACACATTGGTCAACATTCGGTGTTTGCTAAAGTGAGTTCTAATTTTTTATCTTAAAAGCATTAGTGATATTAACGTGCCTTAAATGGTGAATTGTTTTTACTATTTCTTATCAAGTTGGCTTATTTTTTTCAGTTTTAAAAAGATAAAAGGCCACCCATAATGCAGTAATTTGTTATCAATAATAATAATTAATAAGTCATCCACACACAAGATATATATACAAGAAAAACAGTTTTAAGCAGAAGAAACATCAAATGTGATGCATACTTTTATGCAAATTCTGAAGAAAAAAGAAAACGATATGGAAAAAATACGACCATACTTTTTGCAAAAAAGTTGAAATCTGCCAACGTTGATCGAGCCACACGATACAGCTATATTTCTTGTTACATTCGTGCACGAAACAACGATGGTTATTCAGTAACAAAAATGATTCAAAAACTCATATCACTACAAAATCATAAAGATAAAACAACACTACATCATAATCATCATCATGTCATTATCATTACATTACACCAATATAGTTACTATAAAAATTAACCAATATTATATCTCTCTTTAATAAAAACATATGAATAAAATTAAATACAAATAAATACTAGTTTTACTAAAAACATATGTTAATATATGTCAACAAATTCTTTGTTTTGGAGAGTCTTAAAAAAATTTCAGTTTTCCTTTAGAGATGGACTGTTTTACATATTGTGCCTGGCACAATGCCTTTTGAGTCCCACTCAAACCAGAACATGATGTATCTTCCCCTAAGGTTACGGCAAAGTAAAGATAAACGGTGCATAAGAAACCGAGGAGCACAAGAGCTGTCAGTAGGAAACGATGGCGTCTAACAATTGTTGAAAAGTTGCCTAACTCATCGCTCTTTGAGTATTGTTTTTTGAATGAAGGTGATGAAAATGCGGTTTGTGGTCTTCTGTGGGGTGAGCTTATTACGCCATCTAGGACCATGACGTTGTGGCAAACAGAAATTCAACAAGAAAATATCGGAAAATGGCCCCTATTACAATCAAAACAAAGAGTATGAGACAATGAACCACTTTAAAATAGGAAAAATAGTAAAGGTGGTGGTTTCGACTTATTTACTAATAAATGTATCAATATGAGTCGTGTTTTATCTCAAACGGGTCAAACTAAAAAAATAGCTAATGGAGAACACGACAAACGATTGAAACTTGAAAGTAGCTCAAAATCTATTTTAGATGGACAAAAAATGTTTGCAGGTAAACCCAACTTATCCCTGCCTCTTTTTACCCATAGTATAAGAATGACCCGTTATCCAACCTGTCTAGCTTATTACCCTTTAACTATAATCAAATTCGACTTATGAAATGAGTGCGGAAAGTAAACACATGGAACTTCAACCAAATAAATAACTAAACCATTTAACAAGTTGCAATTAGGTAAAGGGCACCATGAATGCAACTAGACAAGAATCATCATTAAACATAACACAAAGAAGTTAAATAAATGTTTGTTAAAAGTGTAAGGATCCGATGGCTAGAAAGTAGACCCTATATAACCAAATTCAGGAAAAGTGTCGTACAATATAATGATAAAATAAATACTACAACTAGGAATACTATAAGCTAAGATAGTGTATTAGCCTTATCCTTGTTGCGTGATTCACTTTTAAGTTGAGGCAATATGGATGACAAATTCCACAAAATCCGGAAAATTACTATTTAAGCACGCCATATGGGATAAACTTGTTTATTTTATACTTGCATTATCACTATAGTTGATAATCATACATAACGCAACATGCTTCTTATGTTTCTACTGAATACAGTCAGAAAGGATTCGGATGAAGAAGCTTTTGACTTAATATTAGTCAATAAGTAGAAGGCTATGGCTTTTTCAGTCATTTTTAAGAGATTACAAGCTGCTTTCGAATTTGAAAACTTACCATCAAGTAGATCTTCTTGAGTAGTAAAACTGATTAGGTTATAAAGGGGACGACCGGTAATTTTAATTTACCCTTTAGGTAAATAGTTTTAGTTTGTTGCAGCAGGTGTGAAACTGATTATTTGACTCGAAGTGAAACCTGGTTATTACAGCACTAAAAACTAAATACTGCGACTTCAAGTCATGGTAGTCAATAATCAATTCCAAAACCCAAATCCAAACACCTCTTATTGTATTGTTTGACAAAACTTATTCGAAGCTGATCTCTGATTCTTTTAAGGGCCAGAAGACTATGATTCGCAGAGGGTAATGAGTTGTTCCATATGATTGACTACTTAACTATTTATCTCTAACTTAGATGATTTAATCAAATGGTTACCTGATTCTAATATTTAAAGAGTTAAACAATTCGTCCTTCAACTACTTGACATATTTCCTTACCCTTGAATGGTGATGGTCACAGATCTAGATGACTCCCTGTCACAATACAAACTAGTTCTCTAATATTGCGTGCCGTTCAAAAAAAAAAAAAAAAAAAAAAAAAAAAAAAAAAAAAGTTCTCTAATATTGCGCGTAACGGTGAAACATCATATACTTATGTATGCACACGTATCAATGACACAAGGGACACTAAATCACATTGCTAACATAAAAACGACCCAACGGTTGGCTTGTTCATAAGTTTCCTTTTATCTATACGATTATCCTCCTTTCGCAATTCCATGGAGTCCCGCTTTTATATCTTCGCATCAAAATAACTAAACATACAGTACTACAAGATCCCTTTTTTCTTGCATTAACATAAATGGGACCCGAGACTTGTGCAATAGATTCCCTAAATGGTCAAAACCTTGCTTGTTTTTCCTAATAAAACATATACAGGCTACCACGAAAGGCTCAGATAACAACAAACTGATGCACGCTTTTGGGATCTGCTTATTGTTCTATCAAAATCAAACATTTGGAATAAGTCCATACTGCTTATTAAGAAAAACTATCTGATAATTTCCATCAGATAAGCAGTTTTTATAAACAATCTCAAACACCCGTGATAAGTAAATCAACCAACAACAACAACAATACCCAATCGCGCCGAAGTGGGGTATGTGGGAGGCAGGATGTAGAAGGTCACACCTCTACCCGAGAGTAAAGGGACTGAGTAACTATCTCAATGTCCTCGACAACCCGAACCATAATTCTTTTTAACGGCAACTAACTATCTCACATGTCCTCAGCAAGACAATAAATAAAACACGTTTATGTTGTTCAAACATGAAAACAAATCCTAGATCAGACACTTTACTAAAAACAAAGAAACATGAATACTAAATCTTTAGCATTTTTACATACACCCAACTAAACAAGTACATGATTCACAGCAGCATTACAGATCAAGTATACAAGATCTAGTTCATTTTATATCAGATCAATGACAACATAATATACATAGATCTCTAACATAAAACACTTAAATAACATAATGGAAAGTGCACATTTTGTAAATAATGAAAACCAAAAAAAAAAAGATAAAAAGAAGGGTTTTACCAGAATATGGAAGAAAAAGGCGCCTAAGATAACGGGGGGATCAAGTCAAGATAATAAATATGAGACCAGACCAAAAGCATTAAAACACCAAAACCAAACCAACTAACTCCCTAGGTGTCACTTGCTGTTTTGTATTTGGGTCTTTGTTCTTTAAGGCTACGTTAAATAATAAAGTGAAAAATGTCTTAAATGCAATGTTTTAAAAGGTTTTTAATCGACTCGGTCGAGTTACCGGACACCGGTTTAACTGTCGGGTCAACTCGGTTTTTCATTTTCATTATTATTATTTTTTCGATCGGGTTAACCGGTTCGACCGCCGGGTCAACCAGGGTCAACCCGTTTTTTAAAATTTGAAAAAAACTAAACTCGGTCGGGTTTCAAGACCCGGGTTGACCGTGTTCTTCAATCTTAACTTTCTTTGAGGATGCGAGTTCTTGTTAGTTCTCCTCATTTACAGCCAAACTGGCTGTAAGTAAAGCTTTTTAATCAAAACACTTAGAGCCTCCAAGAGAGTAAAGATTGACAAGTGTTATTGTAATTATGCATGTCCATGCGACCGTGTTCTTCAATCTTAACTTTCTTTGAGGATGTGAGTTCTTGTTAGTTCTCCTCATTTACAGCCGAACTGGCTGTAAGTAAAGCTTTTTAATCAAAACACTTGGACCCTGGTATGTGTTTATTTACACATACCTTTTGACCTAAATAACGGATTAATAAGACCAAAAACCCGACATAAAATGCCAAATATGTGTTGTTTTTGTGTTTTTACATGTGCAGGTATGGATATTTAGAAAATGGACAAAAAACGAGTCAAAAACGACAACACGGGCATGAGATATGGAAAGAGTGTATAGAAGCCGAAGCCGGGAAGGAATTTACCAAAGTGGATCATATATATGCTCAAGTTGTCACACATGGTCCTTGATATCACTTTGCAAACATGGCAAAATCAGTCCTTACATCTATCCTTTGCAAAAATTACACCTAAACTAATTTATATAACCAAATCCAAAAACCTGCCAATTCAATAATCCAAATCCACAACAGGCCCACTCACCTTTTACCATAAACCCATAATCCCATCCAAACCAAACCCGGCCCAACCTTTATAAACCCGGTCAAAATCCACCTCACCACAAGTCAAACAATAATATAAAATTTACCCCACCCCCCAAATCACCCCAATCCCAGTTACCACTATTCACCTTAGAACCCTAGAAAATTACCCAGCCTAATTCACCCCAATTAAGGGTAATTAGGACAATTCAAACCAACCCCTGACACCACTGACACATAGAATTCCACGTGGGTGATTGCTATTGGTTTGGACGCGTCATTGGGTGGATATAAGGGCTCTGATTGGCTTATGATTGTCAGGTGGGATCAAGATGGAATATCCTTATGAAGATTCTTTCCTCTAGATGCTTCTGAGCCTCTCCTCTCATCAGCTATAAAAAGGCCTTCATATCCACGAATTGGAGACTGTTAGTTTAGCTAGTTTATGAGTAGGATAAAGTAGCTTAGTAGTGTAATTAGCTTGTTAAAACGTTTTGTAAGTTTTCAGCTTGTACTCATTCCAGTTTCTAATAAAATTCGAAGTTTTCAGTTTACAATTTCTGTCATTTAACTTTTCAAGCAAAATCATTGTTATAAAATGGTTTTCAAGCACTCTACTGTTCTCAGAAGCTTACACAAGCTTCTCAATAGCTTTTTGTTAGTTTAGGTCATTCCAATTCAGCTCAAACTAGATCTCAATAGAAGTCAATGAAAGTCAACGCGTCAGAACATGGTGGTGATGGTGGAAATGGTGATTAATAGTGGTATATGGTTTCAGAGATGAGTTTTGAGCCTATCTCAAAGATAGGCAATGGTTTAGTTGTCAATAAATCCTATTTCAGTTAGGATTCCCTAAGCTGTAAGTCTCATTTTATATTTTCAAGCTTTAAAGTTCAAATTCTAGAGTAGCTTAGTGATAGTTGTTTTTATTGCTTTGATTCTGCTTATGCTAGCTTAGTTATGCTTCAGTAGTGTTCCTGTTTGAATATTGTATGTTATATCATAGAATTATAGTTGTTACTGTTTCATTTCAGTAGATCTGCTAGTTTGATAATTAGTTGTTAAATGTTGTGGTTAATTGATCATAGTGCTTCTATATCAGATAAGAGTTGATGTTGGATTACTTGTTTGATAAATAATGGTCTAGATCTCAAATATGTAGTGTAATCAGTAGTGTAAGGGTTGTTTGGATCCTAGCTTATCACTGTGTTGTTGGTGTTTCCTTATGGCTCTGTTTGCATTATTAGTCTACAATAAGTTAGTTTAAGTCAGAACTAGCATAAAACTTGGTAGGTATTTGCAAAAAGTCAACATTAGCTTAGGATCTCACGTTTGCTTGCATCTTTTGATATCTGTTCTTACATGTTTGATCATTTGATGTGTTCCATGTTTGCGATTGTGATTTATGTGTTCAAATATGTTCATTATACATTTAGTAGTAATTCTGAGCAATTAAAATTAGATTTAGTCAAAACTTATATGCAGATAGATAGTCAACTGAGGCGTACTGAATGCATTTTTAGTTTTGTTCAGGTGCCTGTTCTTGGCCTCAATTAGTGTAGCAATTGTGGGATTTTGATAGGGCTTTTAGGATTTCTAGTATCTCAGTAGGCTAGTTGAGCTTTCGCCCCCATAATTTTGCACATTAGATCTCATTTGGACTGCTAATTAGGACCGTTAAGTAGGTATCTTGCATTATGTTTGCTGTAATGAAATAACGGCTGCAATTGAGTTTTTAGACTTACATTATGTGCTTAATTGGGTTATCTGAGCTTAGTTAAGTGTGCTTAAGTGGTTTACATGTTTTCTTATCCTCTGGCTTATTCTAGTATAGAATTGCTTATGTTAGTGCTTTATCAAACAGCTTATTGTTTCATTCTTGAGTTTTTGTGAAATTATTGTTCTGATTTCTGTTCCTTTGTGTTAATTTGAGTCCTTTGAACTTTCTGTGTCAGTTTTGTAAAGATTTGTCACAAGTGCTTATCAATAAGCACTTGTAATAAGCAGTTTATAAGCCAATAAGCACTTTTCCAACTTATTTTTCACTTTTCTTATTTTTCTCAGATTTCAAATAATGATTTAGATTTTCTGTAAAAGTTTCAGAATTAATTGACTTGTTTTACTATTTCTTTTCATTTTTAAATAGTTTTTAGAATAATAAATCATTTTTAATTACAAAATAAATCACAAAAATACAAAAATAGTTTTTAATATCATATTAAATAAATAAAAAGCCAAATAATATTTTTCTTTTTCCTAAAATTTTCTTTTATCATTTTAAAGTTTTAAAAATTACTTTTGAGCCCGTAGGTTTAGTCTAGCTTAAAATTTACGTTTTATTTTGTTAAGTAGACGTTTTTCTTAGATCGCGTTTATGTTTTTATCATTTGTGCTTTAGATACTTGTACATATTGCATTCATTAGTTTACTTTCACCATTAATTCATGTCATTATAGTATAATCTCAAAACCAAAATATATTTTTCCATTCACTTCACACGAGCACATTCGATTCGTCAAAATCGCCGTCAACCTTCGTTGGGAAACGACCCAAGGAATATTCTCACGAATATTCCTTTGGAATAAACGTACTACAAAATACTCACATCAGACCCTCCAAGAAAGTAAAGATTGACATACCCGATCACATGCACATGCGTAATTACAAGAACGCTTGATAATCTGAATGATAGTAACACGTAATATTACTTACATAGCAACCCACTAACTTCTCAACACTTAAAATTCACCCTTTAGTTTTTTTAATTGCGTTATGTTTTCCAATCTATGTGATATTTTCATTTAGATTATCAAGCGTTCTTGTAATTATGCGTGTTCATGTGACCGTGTTCATCGATCTTAACTTTCTTTGAGGATGCGAGTGCTTCTCAGTTTTCCTTATTTACCGCCAGTTTGGCCGTAAGTAAAGCTTTTAAATCAAAACACTCAGATCCTCCAAGAAAGTAAAGATTGACATACCCGGTCACATGCAAACGCGTAATTGAAAAGAACACTTGACAATCATTTTTTTTTGGGTAAAGGGCATTCCACCCGGTAAATTATATTACACCAAAAAATCGTTTAAGTACAATGGAATGTGGCTGAAGTACCACATTAACCTCAAGCAACGCTTGAACATCTAACTAAAACGCTTGTGACAGGCCACTAAGCGTTAGAACTAAAAATACATACAATAACCAAAACTCCTACCGGAAATAACCACCTAATCACACAAGAATGACCGCAAATATCCGCCCATCTCTTCGAAGGAGATTGATGAACCAGATGAGCCTGTCTCCTTAAAAACCCTTTCCAAGTAAAAACCCAGTGGGAAAACCTTGGAGTAGGGAACAAGAGTACAGCACTCACCCGAATGTCCAACGAAAACCGACTACCGCCAAACACTTGACAATCATGAATGAGAGTAACGCGTAATATTAAATGGACATAGCAACTCACCAAGTTCTCAACTTTTACAAATTCACCCCCTGAAATCCTATTTATTCCCAATGTAGAATTCGGTCATTGATGTATAAAAAGAACTTTCAAAAACTTTATTATAAAAAAAGGTAAGTTCATATCGATCATAATAACAATCGTAATCAATCATTATTTTCAATCGATAATAATAGGTACCACTCAATCTTCAATTAAATTACATTAATTGCGATTATGTTGTTTAATCTACGTGTTATTCACATTCAAATTATCAAGTGTTCTTGTAATTATGTATTTCATTGCGACAATATTCATCAATCTTAACTTTCTTTGAGGATGCGAATGCTTATTAGTTCTCCTTATTTACAGCCAGTTTGGCTGTAAGTAAAGCATTTCCACAAAGCACTTGGAACCTCCAAGAAAGTTAAGATTGATGAACATTGTCACAATGAAATATGTAATTAAAATAACGCTTGACAATCATGAATGAGAATAACACGTAATATTAAACTTACATAGTAACCCCCAAGTTCTTAACTTTTACAAATTCACCCCTTCAAATCCTATTTATTCCCAACGTACAATTCGGTCTTCATTATATATCAATCAAAACTTTATTATAAAAAAAGGTAAGTTCATCCGATCATAATAACAATCGAAATCAATCGTTATTTTCAATCTTCAATTATACTATGTTAATTGCGGTTATGTTGTTTAATCTGCGTGTTATTCACATTCAAATTATCAAGTGTTCTTGTAATTATGCTTGTCAGTGCGATAATGTTTATCAATCTTAACTTTCTTTGAGGATGCGAGTGCTTGTCAGTTCTCTTAACTTACAGTCAGTTTGGCTGTAAGTAAAGCATTTTCTCAAAACACCCGGATCCAGGGACGGACCCACATGGGCGTGCCACACCCAATTTTGGGTTATGAAGTGTAAATTTTTCATAAAATATGTCTTTTCTAGGCTTGTGCAACACCCAATTTTACCTAATAAATTATGTATCGGCAACTTTAGTACTTATAGTCATAAATTTTTTTTGTGCAACACGTTTTCAAAAATCCTGGGTCCGTCCCTGCCCGGATATTCTAAGAAAGTAAAAATTGACAAACATTGTCACAATGACATGCATAATTAAAAAGAACGCTTGAAATCTAAATGAGAGTAACGCGTGATATTAAACTTACATAACAACCCACCAAGTTCTCAACTTTTATAAATTCACCCCCTCAAATTCTATTCATTCCCAATGTAGAATTCAGTCATCGTTGTATAAAAAGAACTTTTAAAACTTTATTATAAAAAGGTAAGTTCATATCGATCATAATAACAATCGTAATCAATCATTATTTTCAATCGATCATAATAGGTACCACTCAATCTTCAATTAAATTGAATTAATTGCGATTTATGTTGTTTAATCTACATGTTATTCACATTCAAATTATCAAGCGTTCTTGTAATTATGCTTGTCACTGCGACAATGTTCATCAATTTTAACTTTTTTTGAGGATGCGAGTGCTTGTCAGTTCTCTTAACTTACAGTCAGTTTGGTTGTAAGTAAAGCATTTTCTCAAAACACCCGAATCCTCTAAGAAAGTAAAAATTGACAAACATTGTCACAATGACATGCATAATTAAAAAGAATGCTTGACAATCTAAATGAGAGTAACGCGTGATATTAAACTTACGTAATAACCCGCCAAGTTCTCAACTTTTACAAATTCACCCCCTCAAATCCTATTCATTCCCAATGTAGAATTCGGGCATCGTTGTATAAAAAGAACTTTCAAAACTTTATTATAAAAAAGGTAAGTTCATATCGATCATAATAACAATCGTAATCAATCATTATTTTCAATCGATCATAATAGGTACCACTCAATCTTCAATTAAATTGAATTAATTGCGATTTATGTTGTTTAATCTACATGTTATTCACATTCAAATTATCAAGCGTTCTTGTAATTATGCTTGTCACTGCGACAATGTTCATCAATTTTAACTTTTTTTGAGGATGCGTGACGAGAGTCAATCGTAGTATAGTGATTTTCCAAGGAAACACAAGTGAAGTATTTCCCCGGGTCGTGGTCCCAACGAAGGTATGAATGGAATTTCGGTTCGAGTCGTGATTGTGTGATTTGAATAGGAAAAAGGAAGATATATTGGGTTCTTAAAACTACAAGGCAATCATAAACTAAAAGGCACCAACTAAGTAAGCACATAAATCTAGAGGCAAACTAAGTAAAGATAATAAATCTAGTAGCAAGCTTAATAATCTACAACTAACGATAAAAGCTAATAATAACAAACTAAACTATATTAAGCAAGCAAATAATAGATAAATAATAAAAGGATATACTTGTTAAGCAAATTATTACGATCCTTAAGTGTGGTTTATCGTTTGAATTAAGTTCTTTATTGATGAATTAATATCTTTTACAAATATTATTTTCTCACAATGTTTGTTTGTTTTGAAAACAATTTAATAAAGAGATATCAATATCTAGATTAAAACCCAATTATTTTCACGGCTTTTGTCCGTTTAAACAACCAAAATTTCAATCCAAGTAATTTAACATTACTAACCAATATTTTGTCCAACTTTTTATAAAACCACACTTAATTCACGGGACAATCTACTCAACAAGCATAATAACGATCTACTCGCTACTCATATTAATTAAACTAATAAACACAAATAATCCAACAAACATAAGCATAACTAAATATTTAAACTAAAAATTAAAAAGGGAAAGAAAGTAGAACCCGATCTAAGCGATGAGACGAAAATACCACCCGATCTTATAAACTAAACAAACCATAAAGTTTAATTTCTTAAAAGCTTTAATAAAACCAAATAGTTAATAAAGTTTGTGACTTTAATTACTAATTAGCTTATTAAGTCTAAAAAGTAATAAACTTTATTGATAAACTAGCTTATAAGACCCTTAAGCTCCGGCCTTAGCGGTAGAAATGATGAGAAACAAAGAAAAATCAAAACTTTATTAGGAATAAGCAATAATAATGACCAAATAAGCTATGGAAGAGCTTATTGGTTGA
>LBNU01010898.1:82386-96601 GCA_014162995.1 Artemisia annua | reverse complement strand
AGCTTTAATAAAACCAAATAGTTAATAAAGTTTGTGACTTTATTAACTAATTAGCTTATTAAGACTAAAAAGTAATAAACTTTATTGATAAACTAGCTTATAAGACCCTTAAGCTCCGGCCTTAGCGGTAGAAATGATGAGAAACAAAGAAAAATCAAAACTTTATTAGGAATAAGCAATAATAATGACCAAATAAGCTATGGAAGAGCTTATTGGTTGATAAAGCTACAAACTTTATTATTAAAAACCTAAGAAAAAGCTAAAAGATTGAAACTTTATGATAAAAACTTAATAGATCTAAGAAATTAAGCTATTTTTAGAAGAAAAACTAATAAAGTTGCAAACTTTATATGAAAAACTTAATAAAACTAATGGATCTAATTAATAAACTATCTAAAAAGCTAAATAAAAAAATAAAAATAAAGAAAAGTGCTCTCAAACTAAGGGAAGTCAAGGCTTATTTGAAAAATAAGCCGAGCTTAATAAGCTCATGCATCTCTTTTTTTGTGTTTGAATCGAGCTAGAGGGTGAAGAAAAGAAGAGATGATAATAAGCTAAAAAATAATAAAAATAAAAACTTTATATAAAAAGAGTGAATAAAAACTTATTTATTTATTTGTTTATTTTTTTATGTAAAAGATTGTTTGTAAAAGAAAGAAAGAAAGAAGTGAGAGTAATAAGCTAGACAAATAAGCCATAAGATAAATAAACTTCACTAATAATAAAAGAGTTGATTACAAAATAAGCTAAAGAGAATAAGCACTTCATAAGTAAGCTACTACATAAAAAAAAACACTACTAAAAAAAACTGCTACATAATTAAATAAAAGTGTGTGTGAAAATAAATGTGAGGAAGGCTCCTCCGAATGAATGATAGATGCCATAATTTATAGCTCATGATTGGGACATTCTCGAGAGTCTCGAACCTTCTCTAAATTGCCAGCAAATAAAGGGTGACGTGGCGTGATTATAATAGCAGTTGAAAAGGAGTAGCGTCATCGAGAGAAACGTGGCAGATTATTATTTGCTGTAGGTTGAGATGAGGCGAGAGGTGTTGGCAGCACAAGACTCGCTTATAGTGAATTAATTTTCGAGCGTGGACTTCAAACGCCCTCACAAATTCATGCTTCAATATATCAAGAGCTGGCATACATTAAATCCTTCAATGAGATATTTATTCTTTAATTTGGATGAAAAGGACATCATGCTCATGTGTCTTGCTAAATTATATCATTTCCTTTGCCTGGTCTTCATTTTCGAGAGCCAAAGGATGACCAGGTCCACGTGCAATCTTTTTCTTCAATCGTCATAGCCAAAGATGAGTAAGCAGCATGTAACGTGGCTCTTGTGGAATTTATTTTGACGACATTGATATCACGTGCGTCTTTCACTAACTATGAATCATTATTTTTTCTTCTTTTGTTCGCATGCATAGGAGTCACGTGCCATCTCAATTCTTTCATTTCTTCATTGTTTTCCCAAGCGCTGGTCTTTAGCAAAGATGATATACTTCCTCTTTTCTTCTTTTATTTCTTAACTGATCTGTAAATAGGCCTTAGATCTGTTGGGCTTTGTCGCTTGGGCCAGACTTGGATCACTTTATACACGAGCTTGGCCTGAACTGCTGTTGGACTGGGCCTGCTGCTATAATTTCTTTTCTGCTGGGCCTTGTTCTAACTCTTCCATATGTGGGCCTATCAAATTTATCTCATTTAGTGGCTTGGGCAGCTGCAATGCTAAATTCATTTTGGGCTTGATTTAGTCTTTCAATTTTCGTCTCTTGCCTCGATGCTCCAAATAAAATTATCTATGATCCCATAGTTTCGTGCTCTTTCCAATCTCGTGCTCGTTTTTGTCCGTTTTGTCTTTCTTTTTGTCCTTTTATAATATCCGATACCTGCACAATCACAAACACAAAAACACATATATTTGGCATTTATTAATCGGTTTTTGGTATTTTTGGTCCGTTTTATTAGGTAAAAGGTATGTGTAATTACACACATACCAATGCGAGTGCTTGTCAGTTCTCTTAACTTACAGTCAGTTTGGTTGTAAGTAAAGCATTTTCTCAAAACACCCGAATCCTCTAAGAAAGTAAAAATTGACAAACATTGTCACAATGACATGCATAATTAAAAAGAATGCTTGACAATCTAAATGAGAGTAACGCGTGATATTAAACTTACGTAATAACCCGCCAAGTTCTCAACTTTTACAAATTCACCCCCTCAAATCCTATTCATTCCCAATGTAGAATTCGGGCATCGTTGTATAAAAAGAACTTTCAAAACTTTATTATAAAAAAGGTAAGTTCATATCGATCATAATAACAATCGTAATCAATCATTATTTTCAATCGATCATAATAGGTACCACTCAATCTTCAATTAAATTGCATTAATTGCGATTTATGTTGTTTAATCTACGTGTTATTCACATTCAAATTATCAAGCGTTCTTGTAATTATGCTTGTCACTGCGACAATGTTCATTAATCTTAACTTTTTTTGAGGATGCGAGTGCTTGTCAGTTCTCTTAACTTACAGCCAGTTTGGCTATAAGTAAAGTATTTCCTCAAAACACTCTAATCCTCCAAAAAGTAAAGATTGACAAACATTGTCACAATGACAAGCATAATTACAAGAACGCTTGACAATCATGAATGACAGTAACGCGTAATATTAAACATACATAGCCACCCACCAAGTTATCAACTTTTACAAATTCACCCCCTCAAATCCTATTCATTCCCAATGCAGAATTCGGTCATCATTGTATAAAAAGAACTTTCAAAATTTTATTATAAAAAAGGTAAGTTCATATCGATCATAATAACAATCGTAATCAATCATTATTTTCAATCGATCATAATAGGTACCACTCAATCTTCAATTAAATTGCATTAATTGCGATTTATGTTGTTTAATCTACGTGTTATTCACATTCAAATTATCAAGTGTTCTTGTAATTATGCTTGTCACTGCGACAATGTTTATCAATCTTAACTTTCTTTGAGGATGCGAGTGCTTGTCAGTTCTCTTAACTTACAGCCAGTTTGGTTGTAAGTAAAGCATTTCTTCAAAACACTCGGATCCTCCAAGAAAGTAAAAATTGACAAACATTGTCACAGTGACATGCATAATTAAAAAAACGCTTGACAATCATGAATGACGGTAACGCGTAATATTAAACATACATAGCCACCCACCAAGTTGTCAACTTTTACAAATTCACCCCCTCAAATCCTATTTATTCCCAACGTAGAATCCGGTCTTCATTATATATCAAAAGACTTTATTATAAAGAAAAAGTAAATTCATCCGATCATCATCAAAATCATAACCAATCGCTATTTTCAATCGATCATAACAGGTACCACTCAATTTTCAATTAATTTTCAGGGTTTTTGTATTTGCTAATTAGGGTTTGATAATCGATGCTTAATTTTGTGTTTGTTTTAGCTTATTGGCTTATTTTCCTGTTTTTAGTCATGATAAGCTCTTAAGTTAGGGGGTGTTTATATGAGCTTATATGTGGGCTTACGAGTTTATATGATTTCGGCTTATGTTTTATAAGCCCCAAATTTCTAGCTTGTTTCAAGATTTATGGGATTCTATAATTATATCATAATAAACCATAAATCTTGAAACGAGCCAGAAAATTGGGGCTTATATGAAATATAAGCCGAAATCGTATAAGTTCATAAGCCCACACATGTAAGCTTTAAAAAACACCTCCCTTATAAAAAAGTGGGCTTTTGAATGATAAGCTAAAAGAAATATACCTTTGATTAGCCTCCTCACTTTGCCTATGGAATCGGCTTAAGTTGAATCATTCGGTTAGCTGATGTTAGAATATCGTTGTTGATCCTGTAGACAATAAATTGAAAATTGTTATTAGATTTGAGGCGCAGGTGAATAATGAAAATAGTGTAAGTACATGAAGAAACAGAACAAACATAAGCTTTGAATATGACGTAACTTTTTTACATTGTAACGAGTCTGCATATATTTGAGTCCGTTTCTTCTAGGGGGTTCTATCTCTTCTTGAAGGTTTAACGTTGTTTCATCACGTTGCCAAAATTCTTTCTGTATTGGCTAAGTAAAAGATGAGGTTTTAGCATTGGAAGATTCGCTCAGCTTTGCTATTGTTGTTGCTAGTATGTTACAAATTAATTGAGTAGAATCAAAACCGGTTGCAACTTACTAGCAGCAATTAGAAACCTGAGCGGATATTTCGCTGCTCAAGAACCCACCATCTCGAGCGAATTAGAGGAAGAATTTCGGCATTAGAAACAAATCTTGGCTATATACAGGAAATTCACATCCAAAGAGCTAAGGAACGGTTTTGGATTTAAGCACCGGTGAATGTGCTCAGCTTCGTAATCACTACTAGTAATTTCATCGTTGTAAATTACAACTAGCGATTACAAAGGTGAGCCAATTCTCTGGTGCTTAAATCGCAAACTGTTTCTTAGTCGATTGGATGAAAATTTTCGGCTATAGAATCAAGATTTGTTTGTTGAAGACACCATTAGGAGCTTCAAGAAGAGAGGAAAAAAAACTTGAAAAAATTGGATTGTTTCACATTGGTGATTGAATGCAAGAACCCCTTTTTATAGAAGAAATGTGGAACTTGAAATTTCTAATTATTGCAGACGGGAAGGGATAAGAACACAAAGTAAATGGGATCCGACAACTCGACCAAACTAATAAAAGCTGTTTGCCAATTACATGATTTTCATTAAAAACCGAATCAAAATATTAATGGGAAACACTAAATTATTGGGAAATATGAGATTGAGGCTTTAAAGGATGGTAAACGGATGCGACAACTTGACCAAACCACTAAAAGCTGTTTGCCAACACATGATTTACATTTAAAAACCGAATCAAAATATTAATGGAAAAGCACTAACTTAATTGGGGAAAGATGAACTTGAATCCGACAACTCGACCAAATCACTAAAGTTGTTTGCCAACACGTGATTACATTTAAAACCGAATCAAAATATTAATGAAAAACACATTAAATTATTGGGGATATACGATATTGAGGCTTTAAATGATGGAAATCGGGTCTGACAACTCAGCCAACCCAATAAAGCTGTTCCTGTTTATGCGATTTCCATCGAAAGTCGAATCATAATATAGATGGAAAAACACTAATTTATTGCGGAATTACGAAATTGAGGCTTTAAGGGGGTGTTTTTCGAAGCGTATGTTTTAGGCTTAAGCTTATATTTCATAAGCACTTTATGGCTTACTAGACGATCAACCGCGCATTGTGACGACAGTGTGTAGTAATGTCAATTTGTGTGTGCAATTTCTTTTTATGTATACATGGGTGTGAAATAAGTGAGAGTGAAAAAAGTTATTGGTTTAAATTGTATTTAAATATTTAATAAATTGCATTGCCTTTTATAAGTAAGGATATTTTAGTCAAACAACGTTACTCATTTTTTAAGTTTTTTATGTTTTAAACAAATGTGTTTTCTCTTTATATGTAGTTATGCCTTATAAGTAATAAGCTCATAAGCCTATTTTTAGTGTTTGGGTTAAGCCTAGTATAGCTAAAGAGGTAAACTGACCAAAAAGTACATGTATATTTAAAGTTGTAGTTGTTATAAGGGGTATAAAAGTCTTTGACCATGACACCCCTTAAGGAAGCCCGAACCCACCCCTCCTGAGTTAAGCCACTAGTTTTGGACTTATGAAAACCCCGCATATAAGCTCATAAGCCTAAGTCTATAAGCTTAACCAAACACTTGTGTGGGCTTATTTCGGTTATGTAAGCTAATAAGCTCATAAGTCCCTCATAAAAGCTTAAACAAACACCCCCTAAATGATGGAAATGAGATCCGACAACTCGACCAAACCATCAACGGCTGTTAGGCATCATGTATGGTACATTTAAAACCGAATAAAAGATAAGCAGAAAACACTTAATTTTGGGCTAATTGTGAAATTGAGGCTTTAAATGATGGAAATCGGGTCCAACAGCTAAACCCAACCACGTACAGCTCCTGAACATATGTAACAACCCTGTAACTCTAGACGGAGAAAAAGTTATGCCCTCTCATTGTTGGGTTGTTTTCCCTTGTATCTGGCTTGCTTTCACTCGTTCTTGTTATAAACATAACCATCATAAAATTTTGATATCTTACAAAGAAACCTGTCCATATATGAGATTCAAAAAATATTTATTGTAATCTTCTTTCTTCATTTTTCCAAACCACTGTAACCATATTTTTCAATTTCGTTGACGCTAAACTCTTATGTGTTTCATTTAAAGAAAATTCTTATGTATTTTCTCTAGTACAGCTCGTTATAAACCAAGTTTATCATTACAGTTGGAACTAAGTTGATAAAGGTGATCAATAACTTTCACATTTTTTTGTATAGCTGGCTTATATAGAATCCGAGTTGACATTTTTCTTCAGTTACCCGATAGTAGAATATACTCATATAGTTCCTGATCTTTTAGAGAAAAAAACTTGCATTTAAATCTTATATTTTCTAGTTAAATAATATAACACAGCTCGCCTTGTGCTATTACAGAAACAAGATTCATATTCGACCTAAGTTAACACATTTTTAGATATTGAAGATAAGTTCGCATGATTTTATCTTTGTTTTTACTCTAGGTTTGCTGTAAAATCACATTCCAAAGTTCTCCGTTATTAATCATCTATCGAAGGGGGTTTTAGCATTTAATCCTCACAATCAAATAATCTGTATTTTCTAGGGAGTCTTCTTTTATCTCGAAGCCTCATTTGCATCTGAATCATCATCGGAAAGATGTTGTCTGTATTGCCCACGTTTTTTCATTGATTCACTGATAAACGGTTTGAATCTAACCACATAAAAATTCTCTCACCTTTCCAATCAGTGGTAGCAAGTTTACAAGTTCGGATATATTTGTCATCAAATTCGTTTTGCCTATTTTCTTATTCTTCATGTGGTTCTGTAATTTTTTTTGCGAATAATTCTGATTATTGCTGGCTTTGACGATTGGTGTTAATATATCAGTTTCAGTGAATATCTATCTCTGATAGAGTAAAGAGGGAAAGATGTGGGCAGCTGGTTGCCTGGCTTCATGCTGCGCATCATGCGCATGCAGTGCATGCCAATCGGTAGTGTCGGGTATAAGTCGTAAATCCGCTCGTATTGCATATTGTGGTCTCTTTGCTCTCTCTTTGATTGTCGCTTGGATTCTAAGAGAAGTTGCTGCACCACTTATGGAGAAGATCCCATGTAAGATCTTTTACTTCTAACATTTGTTATAAACATGTGTACTTTTATCAGTGTTGGAAGCCTTGGGACTTGGCTAGTTGGGTACTCATATCACTTGATAACTAATACAATAGGGATACATTTCAGAAGCATACCGAGTACCACAACTAGTAATAATTTAGACTGGACAGGTTGGGCGGTTTGGGTAACAGGTCAGTGGAATTCTCGGGCACTGGTTGATATATGCAGGGTTGGGTGAATTTGAACTGAACTTCTATTTGTCTTTTATAATATTTTCTTTGTATAATTAATCTAAATTTTTGCATAGGGCAATTAAGTTGGCTTTATGCATTAAGAATACAATTTGGGTGACTTTGGAGTTTGGACCCTTTTGGTCCGCTCCCCTTTAACTGTTTTTTAGGTCCAATTTGACTTTTAGAAATAAAACATTTTTAAAATCTATGGATTTTTAAGTATATGGGTCAAAATTGCCACTTCTAAGTCAAGTGGGCATAAACAGAACAAAATCAGCATAATTTTGTCCTTGTTGCGTTTTTCTCATGAAAACTGTGGATGTAAATAAAAACCTTTGTGTCATATGGGCAGCTGATTTTTTGCTTTTTATTAATGCAGGGATTAATCATTTTTATGAAACACCCGATAGGGAATGGTTCGAGACTGATGCTGTCTTGCGAGTTAGTTTGGGAAACTTCTTGTTTTTCTCAATTCTATCTCTCATAATGGTTGGGGTGAAAAATCAGAAAGACCCACGTGATAGCATACACCATGGTGGATGGATGATGAAAGTCATATGCTGGTGTGTTTTGGTAATCCTTATGTTTTTCCTTCCAAACGAGGTCATCAGCTTTTATGGTAAGTCTTATCATTTTATAGGATCTAGAATATAGACTTATAAACATGGGCCCGGGTCAAGTTGAGTAACTATGGATTGAATCATGAAGAGGTCCAAGATTTTGGAACCTTTTCAGGCCACATAGACTTGACATAGAAACCCACCATGGATGAAATGAAAGATAAAAATTGGATTGCTATTTTGCAGTGTATTTTTATAGTCATATTCAGATCATTTAATTGTCTTTAAACTTCAAAGAAAGATGACAAAGAAGTGATAGCAGGTCAATCCATCCCAACCCGAACCGACTCTTTTGACCTGTAAATGTTAAGTGTTCTTTTAACTTTATACAATTTGCGGATTGGGGTTTTGGCCCTTGGGGTATATCTACTATATAAAAGTTCAGGGGTATTCTCCAGGTTTTTGGCTTTATCCTAGATTAGAGGTGGCAAAATAGGTGGGTCGGGTCACGGTTCTAGATGGTTTTGGGTTTAGACGGGTCCAGGTCTGGATGGGTCTTCTAGAAACATGGGTCTAAATGGGTCCGGGTCTAGATGGGTTTTGGTTGGGTTGACAAGATTTTTTTTTGAGTAGAACTGTAGAAGATGAAAAAAGTGAAAAAAAAGTAACTTTTTTTTGACCCGCTAGACCCGCCTAGACCCGTTGGGTAATTGTCACCTCTATAATATTTAGGTAAACCCAACTAGACCCATCCCCTACAAGATATTTACCCAAATAGACTCATGTTTAACCAATGCGTCTCAAATTGCCACCACTATCCTAAATAATAGTATATAAAGGACCACTTTCTGGGTATATAACAATGAAGGATCTATTAAAATTTCCAACCACTGGCCTGGTAGTGGCTGATGATTTACATATTTTCTGAGAGTATCTTAGCAGGCATAATCTATATTTGCTTTCGTGGGTATGTATGACAATAGTCATTTGATAAAGTTAAACTTATATTGGTTGTGTTTTGAATGCAGAGTCAACATCGAAAATCGGCTCAGGGCTATTTCTCCTTGTTCAAGTTGTGCTCTTGCTGGACTTTGTTCACAGTTGGAATGACAAATGGGTTTCATACGATGAGCAGTTCTGGTTAGTTCTTAATATATTCCGTCATAAATACACCCTAACTTGTTACTCAGCTGTCTGAATTTTGTCGCTTTTACTTATGAATAGGTCATTTTACATTATGTTTGACCTCTATTGGGTGAAAATCGTATACTAAAAAAATTAGCTAAAATGAGTGCGGGTCAAATGAGTCAAAAGAGTAAAATTTAAGGCTGTTTTCACTGTTGCCTGTTCCACTCATTTTGCCGCTTTTACTTCTGCACTTGCACCAAAGATAAACGAGAATGTAATTTTTCCAGCTTTACTCGATCTCTTTTAATTTGTACAAAATTATAATGATGCAGGTATGCAGCCTTGCTTGTTGTTTCACTTGTGTGTTATGTGGCAACGTTCTCCTTCTCTGGACTTCTGTTCTATTTGTTTACCCCATCTGGAGAAGACTGTGGTCTCAATACGTTCTTTATCGTGATGACCCTCATCCTCGTCTTCGGGTTTGCTATTATCACACTGCATCCTACAGTAAGTTTCTAAGCACATTCTGACCACTGGCTAAAATCATGCTTTTCTTTTTAATTTATTAAGTAGTGCATTTAGAAACTGTTAAGTATAACTTTGATGATCATAAGTTGGCTATTTTTTTATTTTATTTATTTATTTTTATAATACATAAAATCTTTAATATTGTAAAACTATAATTCCTGTAATCAGTTTTACGTGCTAATTTACTAGTAAAAATAAAATATAAGTTTTGGGCAAAAAGTGTTACGGATCAACCCAATCTGGGCAGGGGTAAAAAGTACCCATTGTGACAACCTATTCATTTTGCTTCCTTTGGATATATCATGCTCTTCCATCATCTTACAAATTTCGTTGATTCGTATTAGGTAAGTGGCAGCATTCTGCCAGCATCTGTTATCTCTCTGTACTGCATGTATCTTTGCTATAGTGGACTTGCAAGTGAACCAAGGGATTATGCTTGCAATGGTCTACACAAGCATTCTAAAGCTGTTAGTACTGGCACACTCACTGTTGGATTGCTAACAACCGTACTCTCTGTGGTATACTCTGCTGTTCGTGCTGGTTCTTCTACAACTTTGCTCTCCCCTCCAGACTCACCTCGTGCAGGTAAATAATTTATCTTATAATAAATGTTTGTTTTTAGTGCATAAAACCTTCGAAACCATTTATTCCAAAAAATATATTATTGTAGGAATAAATTGAGTTTTGTAATCTTATTCAATGCACCGATTCTTTATTAAAGTTTTTTAACTTTTTTGGTTCACATTGACTGTTACTGAAAAACCTCTGTTCTGACTTGTTACCCATAACAATCGTCGACCCGCCTATTTTGTGACCACTTCTTATGAATGGGTTTATTGTTTATGAATTAAAAGATATATTCTCAGTGTATCTACTATTTTTACATACTTGAAGAACAAATCGATACATGAAAGACTTGATATTATGTGGACCTTTTACTGCACTAGAAACCTAACTACTGAATACAAAACATGCTTTAACACATATCTATTATGCAGACCTTTGATTTCGATTTATATGTTTTTTTTTTTTCCTCGTTATAAGCATGTAACAATTATCCATGGGTTCAGGTGGCGAGAAACCATTGCTTCCATTGGACAAAAGAGACGAGCATGAAGAGAAAGAAAACAACAAACCCGTTTCATATTCATACTCCTTCTTCCACATCATCTTCTCCCTTGCCAGCATGTACTCCGCAATGCTTCTCACAGGATGGTCAACTTCAGTCGGGGAGAGTGGCAGGTTGGTGGATGTTGGCTGGCCCTCAGTGTGGGTCCGTATCATAACCTCATGGGCCACAGCAGGTTTGTTCATATGGTCAATGGTTGCACCTCATCTCTTCCCCGACAGGGAATTCTGAGCCAAAGTAAAAGGTTTCACAGTTGGAAGGTCGTGGTAAACTGGTAATATGTACGTATTTGATTGCTATATAGTGTTTGACTGATGACTCTGTGAATCGTACTTGAAGTTTCTTTGACGGTGTTTGCTTTTGTTTCTTTATGGTGTGAATAAACATTAAAAACATTGTGACATTCTGTTATTTCGTCCGGGGCGTGAAGCGTAATAGTCTTTTGATACAAGAGTGTTTGGGTTATGATTAATCTATAATCTTCTTTTTCAACATAATCTAAGACTTAACTCATATCCTAAAATGATTTTTTCTTGAAAATATATATTGGTTACTTTTACCTAATAATTCTGTAAATAACCAGTATTTGTTCTATTGATGCAACAAATAACCAAGTAACTTGCAAGTTCAAGTAGTTCTCTACTTCACTCTTTCCCAATTTAGGTACTCAATAATCAATATCTTGTTTTGGTGCAACTCAATTATCTTCTGTTATTAGTAGGTCACTTGTATTTTTTGCACTACTAATCTTCTTTAGTCAAGTACCTAATTTGCAATCATTTTTAAAATTATACGCCAAGGGTAAACATATCGTGTAAGGTATAACAAGTGCCCGACATGTACCCACATCACAGTTCTTTATCCAGGCAATTAGCACTTGGTGTAAACATACTTTTTGCATGTATACTTTCGATGTGAAATAGGGGCTTCTGATGAATTGTTGGTAGCATAGTATTAATAACTTTCCCGCGCTTCTTGTATTGCGCATATGATAATACCATCACAGTCACGTATATTTATATGGGCAATTCCATATTTCCCCGACTTAAACATCATAATTCCATATTTCCCCAACACATGCTTTAAAAGCATTGTACTTATGCACTATAAACTTGTGCTTTGGGAAAATATTGTATTTTGATTTTCAAGTTGGGTAAATATGGAATTATCCCTATTTATATTAACGCCCCTTACAAAATTAGCAGATCGATTGTGTAACAAGTGCCATGAGGCGGTGTTTGTTTTTTTCAAAAATGCCTCTTAACAACATTTTAATCTGATTTATTTCAGACGTGGTTAGACGTTTAGGTCATTAAGACTGTTTGTTTTTTTTCATGTCATTTAGATCCGACAAGAGGCAATCTTTGTTAAAAGTATTTCTTCTTTTCGGACCATTAAGAGGCAATAAGAAGCATAAACCTCTTATTGAACTAGATGTGGAGGGAGTGTCTTAACACCTCTTAATGTCTCATTTTTTATTTTTCTTATTTTATTTTATTATTTTTTTTCACCTTTATTTTTCAAATTAAAAGTATTAAATAGAATCACTGCATATGTTTAAAGATGTATAAAATGATATGTGTCAATTCATTTTTTTATTTCAAGCTGAAGGGTTTGGTTTCGAATTAATATATCGCCACTCTAACGCGATCCATATATTTAATCATTTTAAAAGGTTTAATTTAAACTCTGACACGTTTATTTTGTCAAATAAAACATGAAATTGCATGTTTTGTTTAAAATACTTTTAACTTTAAATTGATTAACTTATATAATTTGGTTTCTTATATTTAATAAAATTTATTTATTGTTTTAGATTTAATTTGTAAAAACTAATAGTTTAACATATTCAGACATTTTTAGAAAAACAAACAGCTTTATTTGAGTCAGATTCAGATTTCCAACCACTTATTCAGATTAAGATGGGAATCAGATTCAGACTTTTCTACTATATATTCAGATTCAGATGTGCGAATTAGATTCAGATTCAGATTCAGAGCCTCTTGATAAACAAATGACATCTTAAGTGTATTAATTTAACACAAAGTTTCTTTTTAAAATGAAAAATGCATTTTGTATTCAATGAATGCAAACTTTTCTTGTTTAATAAAAAACCCAATCCAACCTAACCCTTATCAAACAAATCTCAAACTTTCTCCGGCGGTCGGTCTTGGCCGGCCGTCTGGACCTCCTTCTCCCATCCTTTCTTGCACTTTTCTCCTTCCTACAATAAAAGCCTTCCCACATATATGTCATCTCCCATCTTCGCCGCTGTAGTGGCTGCCGCCACCGCTGTCTTCTGCTCAGATCCGCTACCATCTGGTCTCTTCTGCTCAGATCTGTTGTGGTCGTCATCGATGGCTTGCTGCTGCCTTGGGTTTCGACTTTAGATCTGTTTGGTTGAGGTCTGACTCCTTTAAGGATGCTTAGTTTTATCTTCTATGTATGTTTTATGTACTTTGTGTACTTTTGTCAAACTACATATTTATATGGTTGTGTCTACCAAAAGCTCACTTTGGTGATTCCCCCACCCTTGTATGATGTTGCTGTAGTCTGTCACAACTATTATGGTGTATGTCTTGTTTTGGCTTAACTTGTTACATTGTGTATTTTGTTTGGCAAGTCGGTTACGATTTTGCCTATTATATTCGATGTAACTTGTTGTGTTTAAATTACCTCCATTTGTGAGGAGTGAAATTAATCTCTGTTCAAAAAAAAAAAAAAAAAAAAAAANTATATAGTATTATCGTTTAAAAACAGAAAATCTTATGTATGTTTTAAAAAGTTAGAGCAGCAACATGTGCGAAAGTAAGAAAAATAGTTAGCATCGACATTGTATTTGATTCTTGAGCGTGTCTCCTTATAATGTCATTGGGCCAAAGGTTCTTTGATCACATAGATTTACACATAAATCCAATTTATTTTAAATTTTTTGTTTACTATATGAATATATAAGAATTTACCCGTGAAAATTATGATATAAGTACAACTAATAAGTATGCATGAGTTTTTTATTATGTATTAATATCAATTAATATTTTGTAAAAATTTTATTGGATGAAAGAATTAACTTTGTTTAGCTGACATAGATGTTAATGTTGAGGTTGATGTTGTTTAACTTTAACTATTGATATCATGTTGTACAAAATGTGCGAGTTTAGTAGCACATAATGAGCGTTGATGGAGTTAAAATATACTCCGTAAAGTTTTTTAAAAATATTTTTCCGGATATCTGTATATAAATTTTAAATAATAATTACATGTGTCGTCATAAGTATAATCGCGTATATTTATTTTGCATGTTACAGTAACTCGTACTTACCATTTGATATTTATATTACCGTTAATAACAATTTAACTGTATTTAATATTCAAACCCGTG
>LBNU01010898.1:57212-82116 GCA_014162995.1 Artemisia annua | reverse complement strand
TAGATTTTAACTTTTAAATAAGTAACCTGAGTTTCTTATTTAATATCTTCCTTACGCCCCCACGTACATTAGTGAAAGATATTTTAATAGATCGAAAGTTTAAAACCTAATATTTACTTTTAAAAGCTTTTAACGTATGCTTCAACAACCTAATTTGTAACATTTATAAAATGTTTGTAAGTTGTAATGGAATGGAAGCTCTAAACCCAGTACTAATACTCCATTGCACATTGTAAACCAAATTCTAATTATGCAAAGTGTAGGAGGGTGATAAACGTGTAAGCCGGGTTATTGTTTTATCGTACAAGCTTATCAAACAAAACATGTAATACTTTATAATTTTAGCAGCCTTAACTCTATATAATATATTTAAAATTCAACCACTAATGTTTTATTAATTACATCCTCTTTTTTTAAGTTTTTATTTTCATAAATTTGATACTTATATTTTTATGTTTTTTTTTTCTTATCAAATTCTCCATCAAATTTATTAAAGTTTGACCAAAATTAATTTAATTTTGACTTTTATTAGCCAATTATATTGCTCGATTTCGCTTATGTGTCAAAATCGAGCATTCCTATTGGTCTAATTTGTTTTCCACTAAGATTGTTTTGTCAAAAAAACTCCGAAATGATGTAATTCTTTTATTATATAAAAGATTAATAATTTGGAAATTGAAAAAAGTGACTGAAGAGATAGACGTGATTTGAATATATACACATTTCAAATTTCATATGGTACGCATGTAGAAAATAGATAAGATAAACTTGTAGAATAAAAAGTAAAGACTAGAAACAATGAACCTATCACCAAAAATAGATATATTGGTCAAAAACTCAAAATATAAACGTCATATGCGAGGAACAAGGAGCCACAATCACATGATGCATAGCTTAACTTTGTAGTATAACATAGGTGGCTAAATAAAGTTTGAATAACAATAAATTAAAGTGGTCAAAATTTTAAAATGGGAAACAGAAAATATGGGATCTACCTCTAATAAGTTGTTGATAAAACATGAAAATAGCATTTTCTTTTGACCGCGTGGATGCATTATTTTGTGTGAGAGAAAAAAGTTGAGATTGTTCAAAAACAAAGAAAGAAGTTGAGAATTCTCTTTTTGATGCTATTTTGAAAATTTAACATGTGTTTTGGCAAAAGTAACAATCCTGTAGATGAAATATGAGTGGAGCTAAAAAAAAAGATTAGGTTTTCATTTGATTTTAAAAGTTCTGGGATTTTTTTTATTTTTATTTTTAATATCCTATATTCTAGCAAACAAAACATATATTTTAAATGACTTGTTTTTTCAGAAGACAAGGTTAATCTTGTGTTTCAAACAAACTTAAAGGAGCGAGCTTAAGGTTTTAAAATATACTAGCTTATAAAATAAGTTTTGTTTGATACATAAATTTATGAAAGCTTTTATAAACTCAAGCTAAAGCAAATGACATTTTAGAAATAAACAAAGTTTTTATTTTTATGGATGAATATACAAAATGTTTTGCAAATGGGTGCAACAACTTCTCATGATTTTTATAAGGGTTTTGTTTAACGAGTGTCCTTAGGAGATTACTTTAAATGATTAAACAAAAGGAAATTATAAGTCTATTAATTACAAAATCAGAACTAATTAAGGTAAATTATAAGTTCAATTTAAAAGGAAGGTTCGAGATGAATTAATGCAATTTAAACGATGAAGACATTTGTCTTCTTATAATATGCGGTAATCAGTATATGGTTTAATTTGATAAATTTTGATGTAATTTTGTAATGATAAACTCTAAGCTATAACTAATTCGCTAAATATTTTTATAAAAATAGAAATTACACCTTTTAGCTTTTAGTATAAGTTCGAACTCCAATTACAACTACAACACCACGGCTGTCACCACCTCCGGCTAATTTCATCAACCGCACTTCTAATATTTAAATGTGAGAGAAAAACTTTATGGATATGTAAAACACAAGATTTCCAATGATGTGTTGACACTCGCAACTTTTGTAGGAATATGGCAAACGAATGAGAAAGTATTTCAAAATATGAAGTTCATTCTTCAAATCTTTTATATAATAAAACAAAACCCCTATTGGGAATTTTTCATTTCAAAAAAATTGGAACCATACTTTATTTAGTAATAATTTTATTTAAAAAAAAAGATTATTTTCTTATTAAGTAACATTTTATATTTATCCATAACACAAGTAGAAGATAAATACAAAAAATATAGATAAGATATTTAAAAAAAAAAGATTATTTTCTTATTAGGTAACATTTTATATTTATCCACAACACAAGTAGAAGATAAATACAAAAAATATAGATAAGATGCAATTAACAATATAATTAAAAATTTTAAATAATTATTTTAAAAAATTAAAAAAAAACCCGCGCGTGCGCGGGCATTATAACTAGTCTTTTGAAACAAGAAAAGCATGTTGAGTCATATGCACGAGTCATTATATCTTCAGTGGCAAGTTTAAAACATCATTTCTTTTGAGCCTCCCATATAAAAATTGCTAATTGTTTCCATTTCAACTATAGTGCATTAGTGCATATATGATATGTGAAAAAATGTTCTTAAGTTTTAGTACTATCAATTTATCAATTATAAACCAAAGAATAATAAGTGCTAATCAATTAACACTACAAGAATCGGTAGAACTGGTGAGGAAGGTATTGGCGAGGACAAGATGCCCTCACCAAAAACCGCTAAACGGCAAAAAAAAAATAATTGAGTTCCACACTTTGACTTTGTCAAAAGTCAAGACAATTTGATTTGAACAAAAAATTTACTTATCACATATATCCTCGCTAGAAGGTTGATTTTTTATTTTTATTTTTAATTTTTTTTCCTACTTCCTTTACTTTATTCATTTCCCTCTCATATTTTCCGCTAAACTTTTGACGAGGACATGTTCGCGCCAAAATTTTGGCCAAAACATTAACCACTTAATTATGTATTTAATTAACATCTTACTATCTTAGTGAGAACTTTGACTGAGAATTTGTGTGGGTCTCACGTTGTCGTCGGTAAAACGCGAATTCGTCGTCACCAATACTTTTAGTGTCGAGCTTGTGGCGAGGACGTTTTAGCGAGTTCGGTAAAACGCGAATTCGTCGTCACCAATACTTTTAGTGTCGAGCTTGTGGCGAGGACGTTTTAGCGAGTACATATTATCGCCAAAGATCTTTAGTGATAGACATGTTTGCATCAATGACTCAAAATGGTCCTCGCCAATCATAAGAGAAAACTACGTATACTTTCAAAAGAATATAGAGGTCCTTAAAGAATTTTCGTGGTTAGTGCGGTTGTTCAAGTGTGAAAATGAGATTTAAGTATTCAATCCTTAAATTTTAAATATAAACTTTAATGATGTAAACTTTACATAAATTGCGAAGGTCCTAAGCACTCTAAAAAAGTTGATTAATCATATCAATATATACTTTGAACACTAAATCCACTATGAGAAAAAGGGGAAATATGTATATGATTGTCGTTCGATGTGCTTTTCATGTGGGTGATACATGCTTACAACCTTTTCTCAGTATCAGAATCGACAGATATGTCCTTATAAGTCCAAACATGTGCAAGATGCTGGTTCAGGTTAAATTTGCATCATTGCATGTGCATGAACACCTAACCGAACATATTTTCATGACGTTGTCATTCACAAACACAAAATGATCGACGACAACGACATTCAATCATTCATTCTAGTTCGCTCTAGTTGGCCCTTNAAAAAAAAAAAAAAAAAAAAAAAAAAAAAAAAAAAAAAAAAAAAAAAAAAAAAAAAAAAAAAAAAAAAAAAAAAAATTGGTGGTTACATATACCACAAAAACAAGAGTTTTGAAATCTTTTTACAATTCGTGAGCTAAAATCGGGTGTAGCCCGTGCCACACCCGGCATACATGTGGGTCCGTCCACTGATAACGCACACGTAGCGAAAGTATGGTTTAAGGTTCATTTCCGTAACGTAGAAACTATAATCAACTGTCAATGGAGACGTTATAATGACCTTTAAGATAATCGTGTAGAAACCGAAAGAATACTGAAATTATATTATTAAGATTATATTAACTAAATAATGAAGTTTACAAGATATTAAATAAACTACAAACTAATCAAAACCCTAGCAACTAAACGGGTCAAACCCGACAGGCTGGGCCTAGGCTTTTATTAGCTAACAAATCGCACATATATAGGTACGTGATGTGCGCACAATATAGTGTGCACTACTACAAAATGGACACAAAGCCGAGTTTAAAAGGTTCAAAGAGCCCGATTTTATTTTGCATGAGGGCACAATATGAGGAATTGCTATAGAGCCCGGTTGTAAGAACGGGCTTTATGATGTCTTTTAGAGCCCCATTTTTTGTTTGAAAACCTTTAGTGATTAGAAAAACCATTTTTAATTAGCATAGAGCCTATTTTCTGATTACAAAACATAGCTTTATTATTATTATTATTATTATTATTATTATTATTATTATTATTATTATTACTTTTTTTTGTTTAAATATCACCTGTTTATTTCCAGATATAAAAGCAGAACAAGCAAAAACAATAAACTNAAAAAAAAAAAAAAAAAAAAAAAAAAAAAAAAAAAAAAAAAAAAAAAAAAAAAAAAAAAAAAAAAAAATTGGTGGTTACATATACCACAAAAACAAGAGTTTTGAAATCTTTTTACAATTCGTGAGCTAAAATCGGGTGTAGCCCGTGCCACACCCGGCATACATGTGGGTCCGTCCACTGATAACGCACACGTAGCGAAAGTATGGTTTAAGGTTCATTTCCGTAACGTAGAAACTATAATCAACTGTCAATGGAGACGTTATAATGACCTTTAAGATAATCGTGTAGAAACCGAAAGAATACTGAAATTATATTATTAAGATTATATTAACTAAATAATGAAGTTTACAAGATATTAAATAAACTACAAACTAATCAAAACCCTAGCAACTAAACGGGTCAAACCCGACAGGCTGGGCCTAGGCTTTTATTAGCTAACAAATCGCACATATATAGGTACGTGATGTGCGCACAATATAGTGTGCACTACTACAAAATGGACACAAAGCCGAGTTTAAAAGGTTCAAAGAGCCCGATTTTATTTTGCATGAGGGCACAATATGAGGAATTGCTATAGAGCCCGGTTGTAAGAACGGGCTTTATGATGTCTTTTAGAGCCCCATTTTTTGTTTGAAAACCTTTAGTGATTAGAAAAACCATTTTTAATTAGCATAGAGCCTATTTTCTGATTACAAAACATAGCTTTATTATTATTATTATTATTATTATTATTATTATTATTATTATTATTATTACTTTTTTTTGTTTAAATATCACCTGTTTATTTCCAGATATAAAAGCAGAACAAGCAAAAACAATAAACTGTAACAAAAGCATAACCATGAAGTTTTGAAGTAATTTTGTGTGACAAAACAAAACAAGGTGTAAAATGTCTTTTTCTTTGAAAAAAAAAAGCTTTTACTTTAGGAAGCTAGAATATTTGTTAACAACAACATCATGGGTTTTATTTAAGCATTCCATGTTTAGATAATTAACACTTAATGATCTCCAAACATTTCATATTTAATATCACATACCATGTTTAAAATGATTAAAAGCGTATAATATAAAACATATAAGTTCATTAAATGTATTTTGTATATACATGGAATGCTTAAATAACATCATGTAGTTGCTGTTAGCAAATCCCTAAGTATATTCATGAGCAAAATTAACCAAATGCTTTCTTTATAATAATGACATATCATGTATATATATTTTGCATCATATATGGATCTCAATAGTTAAATTTACAACTCAATTGTCAAACATTTCTACAAATAGCGCTATAGTTTCTACTACTAAAAGTCTCATTTTACAGCTTTTAATGATAAGGATGTAGCTCATAACTCCAGTTATAAATAGTTTTACCAAATATAACTATGTTCATGAACTAATTTATTTGCTCATCAGTGTTTAAAAAATTTAAATATAAAATAACATAGTTTAAACAATATCAACGAGATTTATTCTCCGGTGCAACATATATTAAAACGTCATTTTTATTTTGTTAGTTCATAGTTAATGAAAATGGATAATCATACAACTATAAAAGTTTACCGTTATAAAATGGACCAATTTCATATCTCATTTTCTAAAATATTGAAATTTCATATATACCAAAGCTTCAAAAACAGTACAGATTATGTATTCAATGATTGTATATTACATATATATGAAATTAATCATGAAAGTAACTGATATATGAAATTAATTCTTATATTATAAACAAGCCGAACTCAAGCTTTTACAAACTCGGAGCTAACTAAAAATTAATTAATTAAATTTCCGAGTGAGCATCAAATCAAATCAGATAATGAAATACCAATACTAATTAAGGGCCCGTTTGATATGAGGGTATTAGTGGGTGTAGAATGAAAGAAATTTTAAAACCTTTGTTTGGTACATTTTTTATTTCAAAACAATTGGTAATTGAATCATTGAAGTGATACCAAGCTCAAGTGGTAGGTATCACTTAAATGATACAACTTTTTTGAGTGGTCCCCACGTCTAAATCAATATGAGCCACAAATAATAGTAATTTTTATTTTTTTAAATTTTTTCTCACTCATTTATTTATAATAAATAATAGTTTAAAATTTACACTACATCTTTTCTTTCTTTAAATACACTCTCACTCACTCATATAATAATAAATAAAATTAAATAATTACGAGTCGTGAAATTGCAGTAACTGATTTTGTTATTGTTATTATATAAAGAAGATTTGAAAAAAGATTAATGGATCTGATCTCTATTCCTGTGAGCTGCTTCTCCGTTACATTACGTATTACTCATTCTTCTTCTTTTTTCTTTTTAATAAATCAAAATTATTTTTATAAAAAATTTATTGCTCTTTATTCTTTAATTTTTATAGAAAAATATGTTTTATTACTGATTTCACGTTAAATTCATCCTTCTCTTCATCTTTATTTTTTATATTTTTTTTATATTTTTTTTATATAAATATTATTTTTAATTACTAATATTACGATAAATTCATCCTCTGTTCATATTTATTTTATTTTATTTTTATTTTTTTTATAAAGAATTATGTTTAATTAATAAAATAAGACGTGATTACAGATTTTATGTTAAATTTATTGCGCTGTTCGTCTTTAATTTTTATTTAAATAATAAATTAGGTTTATTAATTATTAATCTTCGTTAAATTTATCGATTAATTCGATTTTTTGTTCTTAATTTTTATTTAAAAGAAAATTAGGCAGAATCATGAAAATTAAGCTGTAAATTAGTTTTTATTTTTTATAATCAGGTTAAATTTACGAATATCAGGCGTTACTTTTTTTATTTTATTTATTTTTTTTTTAAAATTTTTGAATCAGGTTAAAATTATGAATATTAGGCGTTAATTTTATTTAATTAGGTTTTATTTATTTATTTATTTAAAAAAAAAGTAGGTTAAAATTGCGAATATTATTATCATAAATTTTGTATATTAATCGGAAGCGGTTATTTTGTTTGTTTTGAAGAGAAACTATCGTAGAATTCGCGTACGAAGACTATTCAAGAGCTGTTGTCTTTGCCTCGTCTTTGACGTTCAATAGTAGTAGCTGTTCAATTTTCGATCGTTTTCGTTTGATTTGATTTCGCGAATCGAATTTGGATCAAATGGAGAAGAAGAAGACGTATTCGACTAATGTGGATGACTATGTGTTGTATGAAGAAGTTGGACAAGGTGTTAGTGCGTCGGTTTATAGAGCTATGTGTATTCCGTTTAACGAGATTGTTGCGATTAAGGTTCTTGATTTCGAACGCGGGAGTAGTGATTTGGTATATTTCCTATACTTTGACTTGATTGATTATATTTATATTTAGTCTAATTAGTTTTGATCTGCGTTTTGGTGTATGATTCGATAATTGGACTGTTTAGTGATACGTGCGAGACTTTTGTTGACGAGTTTTTGGATTTATAGTTAACGTTGACTTTGAATTTTATAATTGAGAGTTTACTTTTGTTCTTCGATAGAGATAATTTATTATGACTATCAAAATATATGGTTATGGCAGTTATGTGCCGAGATTATTGGAAGTATACTTTGACTGTTTAATGATATGTGTGAGACGATCGTTGACGAGTTTTAGGATTTATAGATTAGGCGTATGAGTTTATGACTCTTATCTAGTCAACGGGGGTCGGGGGTACAAAAAGTTGACTTACGTTTTGTAACTGAGAGATTAGTTTTGAACTTTAAAAAAGCAATATTTCGAGCTATGTGTATTATGAACTGTGTTTTGGTGTATGATCATTTTGACTGAATTGGACTGTGTGGTATTATCTGCTTGATGATTGTTAACGAGTTTTAGGATTTATATTGGGTTTACTTTAAGTTGACTTTGACTTTTTTGATTGGAGATTACTTTTGAACTTTGATAGAGTTATTTATTAATATGACTATTAAAATATCTGGTTAGTAATTGAAATTTTTAATTAAACGAGCCTTAAGAAGTAGGATTTGCTGTTGTATTTAGCAAAAAAAAAGCTTATTATCATGGATTTCCCCCCCTTTTTTTGTGATTGCTACTTGATGGTTATGCTCTGTTATTCTGATTTCCGGATGTATATTACTGTACAATGTATTATGTGGAAGTTGTGACTAGTTGGTTGTATTAGTTTGGCTTATGCATTCTGTTTTAAGAGATTGATAAACTATGTTTGTTTTGTTGCTCATTTGTTAATATGTTAGCAGAACAATATATCACGTGAATCTCAGACAATGATCCTGGTTGATCATCCAAATGTTCTCAAATCACATTGTTCCTTCGTAAAGGAGCATAACCTGTGGGTTGTCATGCCATTCATGCCTGGTGGTTCTTGTCTCCATATACTCAAGTCTGCCCATCCCGAGGGGTTTGAGGAAGTTGTTATTGCAACTATACTGCGTGAGGTGTTAAAAGCATTGGTGTATCTTCACCATCATGGACTCATCCATCGAGATGTCAAAGTGAGTTTTTCTTCTCATTAAAGAATTCAAATGTGTTTATCAGCATACATTTTAATGCTTGCGAGTATTTTGCATTTCTAAGATGCTGAAACAATTTGTTGTTCTGCTGTTACTTTTTACTGTATCGTATATTCAGTATGTATCAGCCCTCTTCTTTTCTCAAACTTGTTATATTTAACATAACATCTTTCAGTATCATTCTCATGTAAAGCTAACACGGACATGTGTTCATTAATTTTACTACATAAACTAACGAATTTCTCAAGGAGCGCAATTCCTTTATTTTTTAAATTATAAATGTACACTTGACTAGCACTGGTTAGTCTGTTGATGCACAAGGGCAATCTGTTTTATGATTGTGGATCTTAAATTTGACGAGGTCATAGAATATGGTTCATTTTGTCTGTTCTGTAGAATCAAATGATAGGATAAGAGTTGCAATTTTTTTGGTTTCCCCGGATACATCACTATGTTATGTAAACTTATTCTGTAAAACCAATTCTTTTGATTGTGGATGCGCTTAACCAGGTTTGTTTTGCTATATTACCAGGCTGGAAACATTCTCATTTCTGAGGGTGGTGGAATTAGGCTCGGAGATCTTGGCGTTTCTGCTTGCCTGTTTGATAACGGTGACAGACAGCGCATGAGGAATACATTTGTTGGAACGCCATGCTGGTACTCATTTTTTTATACAGGCATAAATTTTTATATAATGATTTCTGTTAGTCATATGTGGCTAATAACATCATTCAGACGGATGGAGATATTATTTTATATTGATTTTATACTTTAACGTAGTTATAAATTTTTCCAGGATGGCGCCTGAGGTTATGGAACAATTGAATGGTTACGACTTCAAGTCAGTAGTTTTTTCTATTACATCAATTTCCATATTTTTTCTAGCAAGATACAAAAAATAAAAAAATAAATAATAATAGGAAGGTTTCCCTTCTGTCAGTTAGCCCATTGTATTGTTAAACATTAATATGTATGCCTGACAAATTCTGCAGAGCTGATATCTGGTCCTTTGGCATAACAGCTCTGGAGCTTGCTCACGGGCATGCTCCTTTCTCTAAGTATCCTCCAATGAAGGTGAATCCATCTTGCTTTTTTTATTTTCTGTTTCGTGTTATCAATTAGGTTGAAGGAGTTAGCTCATATTTACCATATAAAACTAGTCAATCACAACTTAAAATGCTTTTAACATGACAGGTTTTGCTCATGACCTTGCAAAATGCACCACCCGGTCTTGACTATGAGAGGGACAAGAAGTTTTCGAAGGTAACATGATGTGATTTTTTTACCACTATATGATCACATCGTCTCATATTCTTCTTGTCTGTTCTCTGTTTAAAGTCTTTTAAGCAAATGATTGCAAGTTGCCTGGTTAAAGATCCTAACAAACGTCCCACTGCAAGGAAGCTTTTGAAGCATTCTTTCTTCAAACAAGCTAAATCTAATGAATTTATAGTACGCAAGCTTTTGGACGGGCTGCCAGCAATTGGTGATCGTCTTCAGTTATTGAAGGTTCCTCAATTATCTCTTATCAAGATTAATTTGAGTTTCATCGAATTCATATATAAATTTTTTATTCTGCTTACCGTGTCATTAAAACTGGTATGTTGGAATAATAGCAAAAGGAAGAAGACATGCTTGTGCAAAAGAAAATGCCGGATGGACAAAAGGAGGAAATGTCACAGGTATAGCATATAGGAAACATGTATCAAACATATTTCTGTTTTGTGGTCTCTTCCTAGAACGGCTGAGCCACAGCTTCTAGTGGGTTTCTAATTAATGTTTGTAACTTGTTACAGAACGAATATAAAAGAGGGATTAGTAGCTGGAACTTTGACCTTGCAGATTTGAAAGCTCAGGCTTCCTTGGTATGGTATTTGAAAGCTCACTGAATAGCCATTCTAAGCACTTGTGTTGTATGGTCACATTATTCTCCGTGTAACTAATATAAACATGTTCCAAAACTGAGTTTATTAATGATGCAATTTTATTTGTGAAATAGATCCAGGACGAGGAATCTGTATCTGACAAAGATCAACCAGGGAACTTGAATTCTGTCGATGGAACTGGGGCTGGTGAAAGGGAACTTTCTCATCAACCGTCATACATGAGCGAGACTTCAAAAGCTACGGATGGAGTATGTCAACAGTCTTTAAATGATGTATATATTATCTGCTTCATTTTTGTTTTAGAATAATATTTAGCATATTGCAGGCAGGATCCGCTCCAATTGTCAACACTACTGCTTCATCCTCTGGGTATGTCAACTTCCACCATTTTCTTACAACATATAATTGTTCTTATAGGGAGTTCTAGAATACAGATTTGTATATGCTTGAAGTTTCTACATCAATTACCATATACACTTTCACATTTTTATCGTGTATATGGCCTTTATTTTGTTACACCTGAAATTTTTCAGAGGCAAATGCGAGATCTCTACCAATGGATACCTGAGTTCACAAAATTCTTCTCCACTAAGTTCACAGAGTTCTTCTCCGCTAAGCTCAGAGAATTCTTCTCCGCGTGCTGATAATTGCAACAAGAATGATTTTGCTGGAAAACAAATCTTAAATGGTAATGGAAAATCCTTCAATGGTGTTGCATCTCATTTTCATCAGGGGGAATCTTCATCTGTATGCACGACAGTGAATGGGTATGATATCTCAGATACATGATCTCCAACCGTCCGTAGACCTGTGATTAATAAAAATGCTAATTATTTATTAGTTTTATCTTTTATTCGAAAAACAGTTAATTGGCAATTTACACATCTTTTTCTCTTCTTTCCCCCATCATGTTTTTTTACCACTGAGATTTTCTCTGTTTATTTCATGAAAGTTTCAGCAAGTTGCAAGGTCCTGCTGTAGTCCCTAGCTCAAATGGATCTCAATCACTCCAGATGTCAGAAGCGGGGACATCTGAGTCCATGTCTAAAGCTTCTAAAACATGTAAGTTTTCGTTTTATTCGTCATTCGAAATTTAACTCCATCCCTAGATAACATTATCATTGTATCCTGTTCATTTGTAATTTTTTATTCAAGGCACTATTTCTTCTGTTGACAATATTGCTTAAACAGTAACTAGTGATGAACAAGATGAGAAAGCAAAGGGCCAAGTTATTCAACAGAAAGGGCGTTTTAAAATTACATCTGAGAATGCCGACAACAAGGTACGTAGTTTCTTCTTTTTAGAGGACCCCATGTGCATTTAGACTCTTAACATTTTTTTGTTCTTTTTTAGGGAGGTTCATCTCCTGTACTGCTAAAGAGTCCAAGCATGCGGGTACAAATATCCTACTTTCTCATCAGAATTATGCATTTTTTTCCTTCATTTTCTTTCAGTGATTTCTGAAGTATATCCTCTGGTATAATGGAAAATGTAGATGTGGCAATTTTGACCTACTTACTTAGGAAGGGGTTGATTTAGTTTATGTTTTATGCCAAACGGTTTTAAAAGATTTGACAGGTCAAATGGGATGCTAGTTGCCCAAACTGTAATTTTAATGTATACAATGGTACAACCTGTTCTTATGGTAATGATATACAATTTGTAATCATATTTAACATATTATAATTAATAAAAATGAATAAAAGGGGACCAAATTTACCCATTTCGACCGAAAACGTTTGACCGGCTATCAAACCCATCTGACCCGCCCATTTTGCTACTTATAGGGAAATGTGTGTGAGTAGACTCGTCATTTAGAAACTATTGTATAGACAAATTTATATATTTGTCCTTAGTGTATCCAAATAAAAAGATAAAGACAGTCTTGCCAGAACTATCTTCTTGTAATAGTGGTATCCAGATTTGCTTTTTAAAGTGTAATTCTAATAAGAGACGGTCTTGCAGGACTGTCTCTTTGTTATATTGGTATACAGAAGTTTGTGTTCTGTGTTAATTCTTTTATTTTTGGTATGCATGTGTAGTTGATAATTGAACATCCCAACGGTTCCCAACTGTCTCAAGGTGAAGCGATGTCTATGCCACAAAATCAAACCAATCATCTTCCTCCTACAGGACAGCAGACAAATAATCTTCAAAGGGTATCTGTCAGTTATACATGTTTTTTTTGTTGCAAGTCTTCAAATTTTTTTAAGCCAACGATGTTTGCATATATTCCTTTTACAGAATGGCAGTGTGAGCTCCATGAAGCAACCATCTACTGGAGACACCACAGGTCTGGATATCTTTATCTTTAGTAGAGGTGGCAACTTCGACCCTTGTACTTAAAAATGGGCTGATTCGGGTTATGTTCTATCTCAAACGGGTTAATCGTGTAACATTCAATAAGTTTGGTGAAGAAACTTAAAGTCTGCTGTATGCTCAAACAACCTACTAAAAGAATTTTAAATAAAACAATTGTAATCTAACACATAGTACTTTTTATTGAAGAGTTCAACAAGTGGTTCGGGTCAACCCAATTGAATCCCACACCAAAAACTTACATGATTTGTGCCTGTTACCCAACGCACCCGACCCACCCATTTTGCCACCTTTAATCTTTATAGTTACATTTTGTGTATTGACGTGTTACTCATGCATGTTTGGGCTCAGCTAGCAGCAGCAGCACAGATGTAGGATCAACATCGGCCAGCACCAGTAGACCAGAGGGATCAAAGGTGTGTATATGTCCCAATCAACTATGATAGTCAATGGATAAGTTCCTCAATTTCTTGTATTTTATGTTCGACCTGTTTTCTGTCATCAATTCATCAATTTCCTGCAAGTATAAGAAACCTTAAGGCATGGCCTTAAAATACCATATATTAGAGGTGGTAAGATTGGTGGTTGTGAAAAACGGGCCAAAACATGTAGAGGGCTGAAATGGGTTATTTTTCAGTAGCAGTGGAAACAGGCTTGCTGGATTGGCTTGATCTGCAAACACTTTCTTATCCTTTAATTAATTATTTACATGTAATTAATGCCTTTTATATAATTACGAAAACAACAATGAAAAATAATACTCCACAACATCAAAATCAGACTTTGTATGACTTCATCTATTTAACCCGTTTATTTTTTTAGCTCAATGGTCTTTAAACCCTTCCAAACGAATTTGAGCTATAAAACAACTTTGAATTGGCCATATATAAGAAGTGGGTAGAGATTTGAGACAATGGACACCGGACACCAAGAAGATTTTGTGTGGTATTATGCTTGTTGGACAAATTAGTTAACCAAAATGACCCATTTGTTCTGTTAAATAAGTGGCAAACATACACATACATTGGTTCAGTCATGTTGCATGCTAATTGCTAAGATGGTCTCCCTGTTTTTTTATAATGTTGTCATGTAGTGAATGAAGATGATATCAATCCAAAATAACGTTTTCTTAATCCAATGTAGTTTTTATTTACAGCTGCCAGAGGTGACCGATGCAAGGGAAAAGGAACTTCTCAATCATATAACTGATTTACAACAAAGGTAAACGCCAGTTCAAAAACCTATGCTTTCAGCATGTGCTAGTTAACATAGATTCTATCTTAACATCTCATCTTCTGTGTGTAGGCTCTCAATTGCACAAGAAGAGCTCCAGAAATACAAGGCTGGAAATTCCCAGGTCAAAATCCTTGCATCTCGTCTAATTTTCATTCCTTTTATGTATCACATAATTTCCGACTTGCTAACTTATTGTTAATGTTCACAGGCATGAGTTGTTTCAAATCATTAACCGCCACGTAATCAGATGGAATTTTTGTCATCCAAGATTGGTTACAAAATAAAGAAAACGGTTCAAGGTTCAAATTGTTCATGCACATACGTAACTTTAGTTATTACTTTTTGTCGAGGCTTTGTGGCATAGTTTAATCTTTTTCGTTATTCGGTTTTGGTGTTTACTTTCTTATAATGCTAGTACTGTTTGCCTTCAAAATGGTTTCGGGTAAAAAAAGTGATTGGGTTGACCATTCTTAGTCTATTTTCTGGGAGTTCTAAAGATAATTATTGTGTTATACATGATTACAGTAACTATTATTTTCGGAAAACGACTTAGGATGTTCCAAGTTTTTAATAACACCTGAATGACTTTCAACCCTATGCTATAGCCAATCTTTTAAATTTGACCCATTATCAATAATACACAACCCAAAAGTGCCTTTTCTCTTCGAGAATATTCGTAACCCAGCCACGTATACGCTTTTATGTTTATAGGCTAAAGGATGTTTGTACGCTTTTATGTAACTTTTCAATATAGGTATGGTCCCAATCAACACCCACAACAGAAACAGGTAAGGGCCTGTTAGTAGGATTTGGGACAAGTGGAGTTTCATAGGTTCTCTATAGCTTCAAAATTTCGTCTTAGTTCCTTGTATAACGGGGTGCAATTGATGTTGATAAAAACATGAATAGATGTACAGTTGCACACTATCTAGAAGCTGCTAGTGGACGGTCAAGCGAGTTGTGAAGTAGGTTTCGGCTGGTCCAAATTGGTTGGTATATCGTCTTTAACTCCGTAGATAATTTGCGAATAAAATAAAATTTTAAGAAACTATGTTGGTGAAATTTGAAAGTCTACTTTTTGTGTCAACACCTTGGATGACTTCAACCCAGTCTATATATGTTGACATGTTGGACATTTGCTTTAACTTCGGCAAAATTCATAAGTTGGACGTGGGTGACCATGTTCATTAGTGTTACTGCATGCAAATGTTCCATCATTCTAACCATTAGCCTACCTGCAAATCGCAATAACTTCATTTAGGATGTTACTTGTACGCATTTGAATACACCTTGGACTAGGGTTGACCCATTTGACCCATTGTCAATAATGCACAACCATACACTGTCCTTTCTCTTTCAGAGCACATTCATAACCCAGGCTTGAGACACGTATAAGCCTTTTAGGTCATCGACTTAAATACCGCAATCAAGTCATTGGGTAACATCTCAATGTAGGTATGGTCCACCCAGTCAACATCGACAAATGAAACAGGTTAGGGCCCCTGGTAGAAAGATTTGGGACCATTCCCTTTATAATTTTAGTTTTCTATTTTCTATAGCTTCAATCAATGATCTTCTCCTTTTATAGTTTCCTTATATAGGATGGTCTAATTGATGCTGACAAATACATGAATGAATATATGTACTGTTATATCTTAAATCTTAATGGGCAAGCCAGTTAGAAAGTAGGTTTAGGTTGGTCTAAATGGGTTGGTATATGTTTTTAGTCTCGTAAATAATTTATGAATAAAATTATATTAGTGAAACTTGAGAAACTAATTTTTATAGCTAGTCATAATAGGTTTAAACATGAATAAATTTACTGTTACGACTTTTCTATAGCTTCAATCTTCTCCTTTTAGTCCTTACGAAGGATGGTGCATATGATCCTGATAAATACGTGAATAAATTTACTGTTAGGATATCCAGAAGTGGCAAATGAACCGAGCTAGAAATTACTTCTGTACACTCGAGTGCGTATGGGCTTAGGTTTGTTAGGGTTTATGGATTTGTAGTTTATAAATACCTTACTAATAAAATGCAATACCTACAGGAATTCATTGTTTAACAAGAAAGTAGGACCAAAGGTCTCTTGGCCCAGCGGTATGTGATTGACTCAAAAACCTAGAGGTTGTTGGTTCAAGTCTCGTTGTAGGTGGTGTTTAAAATAGTCTATTTTTTGTGTCAACTCCTCGGACGAATTCAACCCAGTCTATGTATGTTCACAGGGTGTTAGCCATTGCTATAACTTCGGCAAAATTCATAAGTCATTAGTGTTAGTGTGTTACTGCACACAAATGTTCTAAAGTTGATAAAATGTGCCGTGGAAGTTCATTCTCACAAGATTCATCATTCTGATCACCATTAGCCTACCCGCAAGTCACAATAACTTCTTAGGATGTTACTTGTACGCATTTGAATACACCTTGGACTAGGGTTGACCCATTTGACCCATTGTCAATAACGCACAACCATACACTTTCCTTTCTCTTTCAGAGCACATTCATAACCCTGGCTTGAGACACGTATAAGCCTTTTAGGTCATCGACTTAAATACCGCAATCAAGTCATTGGGTAACATCTCAATGTAGGTATGCTCCACCCAGTGAACATCGACAAATGAAACAGGTTAGGGCCCCTGGTAGAAAGATTTGGGACCAGTGTCTTTATAATTTGAGTTTTCTATTTTCTATTTAGCTTCAATCAATCTTCTCCTTTTATAGTTTCCTTATATAGGATGGTCTAATTGATGCTGACAAATACATGAATGAATATATGCACTGTTATGACTTATGATCTTAAATCTTAATGGGCAAGCGAGTTAGAAAGTAGGTTTAGGTTGGTCTAAATGGGTTGGTATATGTTTTTAGTCTCGTAAATAATTTATGAATAAAATTATATTAGTGAAACTTGAGAAACTAATTTTTATAGCTAGTCATAATACTATAATAGGTTTAAACATGAATAAATTTACTGTTATGACTTTTCTATACCTTCAATCTTCTCCTTTTAGTCCTTACGAAGGATGGTGCATATATGATGATTATGATCCTGATAAACACGTGAATAAATTTACTGTTAGGATATCCAGAAGTGGCAAATGAACCGAGCTAGAAATTACTTCTGTACACTCGAGTGCGTATGTGGGCTTAGGTTTGTTAGGGTTTATGGATTTGTAGTTTATAAATACCTTACTAATAAAATGCAATACCTACGGGAATTCATTGTTTAACAAGAAAGTAGGACCAAAGGTCTCTTGGCCCAGCGGTATGTGAGTGACTCAAAAACCTAGAGGTTGTTGGTTCAAGTCTCGTTGGAGACATGCGAGATAGGTTGTGCCAACTCCTCGGACGAATTCAACCCAGTCTCTGTATGTTCACAGGCTGTTAGCCCTAACTTCGGCAAAATTCATAAGTCATTAGCGTTAGTGTGTTACTGCACGCAAATGTTCTAAAGTTGATAAAATGTGCCGTGGAAGTTCATTCTCACAAGATTCATCATTCTGATCACCATTAGCCTACCCGCGCAAGTCACAATAACTTCTTAGGATGTTACTTGTACGCATTTGAATACAACTTGGACTAGGGTTGACCCATTTGACCCATTGTCAATAATGCACAACCATACACTGTCCTTTCTCTTTCAGAGCACATACATAACCCAGGCTTTGAGGCACGTATAAGCCTTTTAGGTCATCGACTTAAATACCGCAATCAAGTCATACAAATGAAACAGGTTAGGGCCCCTGGTAGAAAGATTTGGGACCAGTGTTTTTATAATTTGAATTTTCTATTTTCTATAGCTTCAATCTTCTTTTATAGTTTCCTTATGTAGGATGGTCTAATTGATGCTGACAGATACATGAATAGTACTGTTATGATCTTAAATCTTTATGGGCAAGCAAGTTAGAAAGTAGGTTTTGGTTGGTCTAAATGGGTTGGTATATGTTTTTATTCTCGTGAATAATTTATGAATAAAATTAAATTAGTGAAACTTGAGAAATTAAGTTTTATAACTAGTCATGTCGTGCACCCACGGGGTTTAAACATGAATAAATTTACTATTATGAGTTATGAATTTTCTACAGTTTCAATCTTCTCCTTTTAGACCTTATGAAGGATGGTGCATGTGATCCTGATAAATACGTGAATAAATTTAAGTGGCAAATGCACTGGTCAACCGAGTTAGAAATATTTGATGTGTGTATACTCGAGCATGTCTGTGGGTTTAAGTTAAAGGTTTATGAATTTGTAGGTCTGTGGGCTTAAGTTTGTTAGGGTTTATGAATTCGTAGTATGTGTGTATACTCGAGCACGTCTGTGGGTTTAAGTTAAAGGTTTATGAATTTGTAGGTCTATGGGCTTAAGTTTGTTAGGGTTTATGAATTCGTAGTTTATAAATACCGTACTAAAAAAAATGTAATACCTACGGGAATTCATTGTTGAACAAGAAAGTAGGACCAATGGCCTCTTGGTCCAGGTGTATGTGAGTGACCCAATAGTTCAAGTCTCGTTGGAGACATGTGAGATAAAATTTGTGAGATTGGTGGTGTAGGTTATAAAAAATTGCCATTAAAAAAAAAAGGTTTCAACTGGTCTGATGGGTTAGTATATGTTTTTAGTCTCATAAAGAACTTACGAGTTAAGTTAAATTATCAAAAATTAAATTGATAAAACTTATGAATCCAGTTTTTATAATTGGAGGTCTTGGAAGCATATGGGAAAAGCAATGCACACTTTGGATGATTTTCAACCCGGTCGGTTCTCGTTAAATGTGAACTACTTTTGAATGGGTCAAAAGTGCATTTTAAGTAGGGGCGTGTTCATCGGTTCGGGTTTCGCGAGTTATTTGATTTGTGTTATTTGGGTTAAAATTTTCTAAGGCAAAATCGAAAAAACTGAAAACCGAATTTGAATTCAGCTCATTTTTTTTATTTGAAAAATCCCGAATTAGATAATTTCTAATTTCTCTAGCACAAAATGTAACTTATAAAACATAAACAAAGTATACTCAAATGTATAGTGTAAGAGATAAATTATTAATAAACAAAGTATACACTTAAAACATGTTTTTTTAGTTGGAAAAAGTTTTAATGGTTTTGTATGTGTAGAACCGTAGAGGGGGATACATTTTTTTCGACTTAGTTTAAGTTTAAGTATGTTAAGTGTCAAGTTCGCATACAAGTGATATAAACAATTAAACAATATAAATTGTATGTGTATAACCGTAGATGGGAGGGGCAAATACATTCTTTTCAACTTATTAAAAGTTAAAGTATCTTAAATGTCAAGTTGGCATAAAAGTGTGTATAAAGAATTAACAAAATAAATTCTTGTAATTCTCTTTGGTCCATACCATAAATTTTCTAGTCTCTCTCATATGTCATCCATATTTGATCATACCACTCATTCTACCGGCCGATTGTAGGGAAAATTTACTCATGCTTAAATTTATGCTTAAAGATATGTCTAACAACAAGATCAAAACATATATCAAAATCAAAAGTGAAGATTAAGAGTGAGAAAATATGCATGTGATATGTCAATTGATGAATTGTATAAACATAAAATTAGACTTATATTTTAGGTCTGTATATGATTTCTCTTGTTGTATACCGAGTAAACATAGTAGTTGGGCTACACTTCCAAAAGTGGTTTATGCGATAATACTGCTGTTACTTATACAGCATTACAAGCTAATGGAGTCTCGTTTAAGTGGGAAGCCTGATATATTTGCTTAAAGAGAAATGATACATGGACCTAATCGTGGACCTAATCGTGGACCTAAAAACACATGGCATCATCCTGATGGCTGCAGAGAGGGACCCACTTATTTTACAACCCGTCAGGATGATGCCACGTGTTTTTAGGTCCACGATTAGGTCCAAAATTAGGTCCATGTATCATTTCTCTTGCTGAAAACAGTACATACTATATTAACATTTTCACGGAAAATTACAAAGTACCTCGATTTTTAACATAAAGAAAACTGATATCTCGATTGAAAATTCGACCTAACATGAATACGTTTTAATGCCATTAGCAAATGGAGGTAACAATACTTTGCAAGAAAGTAGCTCTTTGTTGACCAGTGAGGTTTCGTTCAACACTTGTGGGTCGCAAAGTGACATCATATTCAATATGAAATTTGAGCAAATGGGAGTTATGGTAACTCGTTAAAAGATTAACTATCTTGGTCATTGTGTCACTCGCAACAATAAAATTGTGTTAATGGTGACTGGATAACACCATTCTGTTTCCATTTCAATTTTCTAGTTACCTAATAAAATGAGAAACAATTACATATGAATTAAAAAAAAAAAAAAAAAAGATCTCAGAGAATGAGATGTCATGTAATTGTGTCATTATCTCACTTCGTTTTGAGTTCTTTCTCTTATTTTCCATCCACAAATTAACTTGCCACATGATTGTGTAGATTTTTTATTATTTTTATTTTTTAATTGTTATTTATTATTATTTTATTTATTTTTTGTAAAACTTATATGGCTATAGCATTTCTTTAATAAAATTTCGCCATCCGATATATTTCTTTTAGACATTATGATGCCCTATCTAACTTAAGAGCAAGAAGGGTCCGTGACTCACTAAGCCGTAGTAAATACTAAATTTTAATCTTTTTTTACGGTATGAACTTGTGTTCCAACTCGATAATATGCTTACGAGTTTGTTTCAACATCATTACAATATTATACATTAGGCGTCCGCACAACATCACATTGATCAAAAGAAAAAAGAGTTCCAAAACGCTTCTCGGACTATTTAGCGAGTTACGAAAATCATCCTGTGCTTTTAGCTATTTACGGCTTTTTTATATAAAAACTTTATTTATTAAATATTTAACAAATATCTAGCGATTTCTTTATAAAAAAATAAATCGATGAAAAGGCCTTTAAATTGCGAACAAAATGAGCCAGAGATTGCAATACTTTTGACATGCGTACTATTTTATAAAAAATGTTGAAGTTTAATATTTATATTTATAAAAATAAAATAATATTCAAAACATACCCTTAAACTATCTAACAATTTACAAAAACTATCTTGGACTTTATTTAAAAAAAAAATCAACTCACCTCATGGACTATGTGATGAGTTATGAAAACTACCTTTTATTTTTAAGTATTTACGTTTTCATTATATAGCCAACTTTATTTATCAAATATATAACAAATATTTAGTGATTTCTTTATAAAAAATTATAACGATGAAAAAGTCTCAATTGCAAACAAAACAAGCCCAATATTGCAATACTTTTGACATACGTATGATTTTATAAAAAATATTGAAGTTTAATATATATTTTTGTAAAAAATATATATAAAAAAATAATCAAAATACACCTTTAAACTATCTAACAATTTACTAAAACTACATTTGACTTTATTTTTAAAAAAAAATTGCAAATCAAGATCATTGATAAAAAAACCAAAAGACAAAGTGAAACACAAAAAAGACTCTAGGTAGATGGTTAAAACTGAAGACTATAAAGTTTAAGGTCTTGTGTTCGAGCTTACCCGGATGCAATATTTTTATTTTTTACTTGGAGGATTCAAAAGTATAATAAACAATACAAACGGAGAAGGCTTAATATAGAATAAGTTTTAACAAGATAGTTAAGATAGATTTCTACTATGCTTTAATTTCTGAGTTCGATTCTCCTAAGTATAGAATATATAATTTGTATCCTAATAACATGTTGCCACAAAATTTTATAAGGATGCAAAATATAGTTATTTTTTAAGCCTTCTTTAATAAATTGTGAAATAATGAATTTTTTTTGAAATTTTATAAAACAATGGCAACTTTTTCTTTTTAAATAGTTGCAAGTGAAGAAGAAAAAAACGAGATTTTAATAGTGAAGAACGAAAACTAAAAAGTTCTCATAAGAATGTGTCATTTACCGAAAAAAATATTACATATGTGCAACGAAGTAGAGCTAACCACCGTACTCGTTATATGCATTAAAAGCTTATATTAACTTTTATCAGTTAGCTGATGTGAATTGTGTCGTTGTTTTCGGTGTTAATTTGCACTACTAGAAAACAGGGCAACAATGACGGATTTACTGTCGGAAACAAATCCGTTGGAGATTACTGACAGAATTACCAACGAATTACTGACAGAGACAATTGCCGACGGAGTACCACGGATTTCTGACGGATTACTGACGCATGAAATCCGTTAGAAATTTGTCACCAAATACTGACGGATCTCTGACGGACTAATGACGGATGGGAGATACCGTCGGTATTCCGTCAAGAAAATCGATGGATTATTGACAGACGAAGATCCGTTGGTAATCTGTCATTAATTACCAGCGGATTACCGACAGATCATCGACGGTCGAATATCCGTTGGTAATCCGTTTTTAATTACCGACGAATTAGTGACGTAAAGTTCTTCATTTGTTATCTCTCATTATCACCAAAGTATTACCGACAAATTTACCGTTCGATATATTTTAATGTAGTACACTTGTTCTTAAAGCCCTACATGTATTTGTATCAGTAACTGTAAGTCTGCATATATATCTATTTATGGATTGTTAATTATGTGTAATGCTTAGTGGTTCATGCACCCCAAACTCGGTTTATTCCTCGTGATGTGGGAACTCGAGCAGCCACACGTTCATAACATCTTTAGTATTCGTCGATGACTTTCATTTTGAGTGTTACGTGTAACTGGAATAAAGACATCAATCAGTTGCTTCATCGAGCGCGACTTCCCCTTTTAAACAAAAGACTATTACGTTCTTGCCATATATAGTAAGTCGTGGCGCGTATAGCCAACATCAACTCACTGTACTCTACACACCACTTCCATTCGAGATAATAATAAGAAAGTCGCATATAGGCATATAGCCAACCAACGCACTCTACTTTAGACATCACTTCCATTCGATATATGACTTAAAAAAGTTGATCACATTAGTCTATAGACCCACTATACCTTGAATGTCTTCCCGACATGGTAAATTCCCATTGCATTAGTCGTGTGTGGTTTCTCTTTGTATCCAGTGAGGTTTATAATTATGTTTTGCTTGTTTGTTCACTTTAGTTCGTTTGATCACTTTAGGGCTCGTTTGTGCCTTAATAACTTAAGACAAATAATCTCACTTTTTTGAATGAATGAAATAAATATATATGTTAAGCTTCTGTTTTCGTTTGTCTCTTTACCTTATAAACTTAGATTATCGAATATGAAAGCCTCATTTTTGCTTTTGATAATGGTGAGGAGCGTTTCTTTAAAGAAACGTACAACAAACACAAGTACAAATGAGGAAAATGAATCTGTTTGTTTCGTCATTGAAGGAGAAATAGAAGAAGTTGGTAATACGAATTATGTATAAGGTAACGAAAAGGAAGAAGAGTTTGAAGACTTAGCTTATGAATATGAGGATGTAGACGATGATACTGATAAGGAAATATTGGTTACGCTTTTAGGGGGTCATTTAAGCCCTAAATGGTGATTTTATGATCAAATATTACCTCAAATCATTCCTTTTCTCTTTTTAGGTACTTGGAACGTGATTTCTGAAAAATGGAGCATTTTGGAGCTTTTCGGACATTTTTATGCTCAAGTATGAAGAAAACAAGAAGAGTCAAGAAAAGTCAAGTTTTCACACTTGACGGCGTCACGCTTTGGAGCTGACGCCGTCACCTTATGCTCAAGATGGTAGATTTCTAACACTAGACGCCCCAGAAGAAAACATGACATTTACACCTGACGGCGTCAGGTACAAAATTCCCAAGGCCGTCAGGTGTTATGCTAAAGAGAGACGGCCCAGATGAACTTTATAAGTGACGGCGTCAGAGGTGATTTTAGGCGATCCGAGAACCCTAAACACGGTGGCCTGATGGCGTCAGGACTTATAACCTGACGCCGCCAGCTTGTAAAATCTATATATAGTTTTGGATTTTTCATTCATTAAGTGTGCAACTTTGGAGATAAACCCTAGTCCGATTTTTATAGTATTTTTAGGGTTTCAAACCCTCTTTTCTTCCATGTTCAACTGAAGATAAGTTCTTCCTTTAATCATTCAATATGTCTATGTGTTGTTTGATTAATTGTTTGTCTTTTCTTTACATTAACATGCTAGCATAGTTTTTTTAAGTGTTTGCTTAGATCTAATAAAACCTAGTTATTAATTATTGATTGTTGATTTTTATTGGTTGTTTTGGGTGATTGACTCGCGTTAGGATTTAGAAAACTGGCTAATCTCCTATACGGTAACAAGCTTGAATGTCTTAAGAAACGTAATCGGATGTGTTAATACAAATAATGTCAAAAACGTTATTCGCATTATTCGATCTTCTTGTGTTTTGATAATCACAAAATATAAAGACATGTTACGTAAAGTTACGGTTAATAAGTTTTTAA
>LBNU01010898.1:46549-57146 GCA_014162995.1 Artemisia annua | reverse complement strand
AGTATTTTTAGGGTTTCAAACCCTCTTTTCTTCCATGTTCAACTGAAGATAAGTTCTTCCTTTAATCATTCAATATGTCTATGTGTTGTTTGATTAATTGTTTGTCTTTTCTTTACATTAACATGCTAGCATAGTTTTTTTAAGTGTTTGCTTAGATCTAATAAAACCTAGTTATTAATTATTGATTGTTGATTTTTATTGGTTGTTTTGGGTGATTGACTCGCGTTAGGATTTAGAAAACTGGCTAATCTCCTATACGGTAACAAGCTTGAATGTCTTAAGAAACGTAATCGGATGTGTTAATACAAATAATGTCAAAAACGTTATTCGCATTATTCGATCTTCTTGTGTTTTGATAATCACAAAATATAAAGACATGTTACGTAAAGTTACGGTTAATAAGTTTTTAATCGAGGAAATTCATTACTTCCACGTAGCTACTACAACGTCACTTCAGGTATGAACAAACTTTATACCGTCATTAGTTTTGTGATCAAAGAAGTTTATTTTCTTATAAACTTACATTTTTAAGTTAGACAAAACATTTTCACAAAAGTATTTTTGTGTTTTTAAAGAAATGTTTTATTAAGAAAATATATTCAAATTCAAACTCATAACAGCTATTTTCCCCCCCAAAATAGTTGAGTTTTCAGCAGATAAGTTTTCACCACGTCAGGACAAAAATGGGAGAGTTTTGTCGGGACGGTCCCTTAAAGTGGCCGGCGGTCCCTTAGTGATAAAGGACTGTCGCCTATTTACGGGACCGTCTATCTCACTCTTGTCGTCTATAAATACTGAACTGTTACACTTCAGAAAATAAGGTTTTTCACACACAAAACTTTCTGTTTTATTTTTTCTTTAGTCTTTGATCACTATAACATGTCGGTATATGTTTATAAGTGATTTCCTCTTCCGTCAAGTGCAAGAGAAGAACTCTCGACATAGATGAAGTCTCGAGATGTTATAGGTGTCCACACACAAACGTTACAAGTGTTACGATGATAGGTTCCGTAAATAATGTCATTGTTTTCCGACTTGTGTGTGAGTCGAGGATGGGGATATTTGTGTGAACTTGGATGGTGATGTAAATCCAAGAAGTCTTGTAACTAGATTAGTTCATGTATTTGATGTGAGGAGAGTGATGTCCTAGTGTGTAGGTTAGGACTTAGTCGAGTCATTGTGTAAAGACTTGGATCGGGTGATGATCCAAGCGAGTCATGTGTGAAATCTTGGTTCGGGTGAAGAACCAAGTGAGTCAATTGTGTGAAGGCTTGGTTCGGGTGAAGAACCAAGTGTGTCTTAGTGTGAAGGCTTGGTTCTGGTGAAGAACCTAGTGTGTCAATTATGTGAAGGCTTAGATCGGGTGAAGATTCAAGTTGGACAAGAGTGCTTGTTCGTGTGGCCACGTGGGCCTTGGAGTAGATTGGTTCTAGCTACGATTAGAACTCGACATTATGCTTAGTGTCGTTAAACCTTGTGTAAGCATGTGTACGGATGGCTCCGCCTGAAGGAGTGTGTTGATATAGTGATTGATAACTCTCGAGTGTGGTACTCGGGGAGTGTAGTAGGACGGAGAGTGAGCTTCGTGCCGAACCACTATAAATCGCCGCGTCTCTTGGTTGTGTTCTTTCCTTACTCTTTACTTTACTTGTTTATTTGTGTATGTTAGTAGTTAATTTGATATCACATAACAAGTAGAATTCGACAAGTTTGCAAAAGAATATTAACCGGACCTAAAAACGGCGAAACGTTTTAACAACTAAAAAGAAACGGTGAAACTATTCAACCCCCCTTCTAGTTTCTACAATTGGTATCAGAGCCAGGTTATCAAGATCTTTAGAGTATACTATTCTTTAAAACTTGAATCGATCTATGGAGTCTGAAAGATATCTAGAAGGGATCCATTTGAATTAGTCACCATTTTTCGAAAATGAAAATTTTGTCATTTGGAAAAATGAATTTGAAAGTTATGTGAAATCAATTAATCATGATCTTTGGTATGTCATTTCATTTGATTATTTTTAATCAATGAGAATAGATTTCGAAAATCAAAATTTCATAAGAAACTTTTGCTAGACATTGAAGCTCAAATGTTTGTTTATAAAACCTTACCTAATATTGGTTTTGACAAAACTATTTTATGTAATAACTTAGTTTAAGTTTAAGTATGTTAAGTGTCAAGTTCGCATACAAGTGATATAAACAATTAAACAATATAAATTGTATGTGTATAACCGTAGATGGGAGGGGCAAATACATTCTTTTCAACTTATTAAAAGTTAAAGTATCTTAAATGTCAAGTTGGCATAAAAGTGTGTATAAAGAATTAACAAAATAAATTATTGTAATTCTCTTTGGTCCATACCATAAATTTTCTAGTCTCTCTCATATGTCATCCATATATATTTGATCATACCACTCATTCTACCGGCCGATTGTAGGGAAAATTTACTCATGCTTAAAATTTATGCTTAAAGATATGTCTAACAACAAGATCAAAACATATATCAAAATCAAAAGTGAAGATTAAGAGTGAGAAAATATGCATGTGATATGTCAATTGATGAATTGTATAAACATAAAATTAGACTTATATTTTAGGTCTATATGATTTCTCTTGTTGTATACCGAGTAAACATAGTAGTTGGGCTACACTTCCAAAAGTGGTTTATGCGATAATACTGCTGTTACTTATACAGCATTACAAGCTAATGGAGTCTCGTTTAAGTGGGAAGCCTGATATATTTGCTTAAAACAGTACATGCTATATGCCTATATTAACATTTTCACGGAAAATTACAAAGTAACTCGATTTTTAACATAAAGAAAACTGATATCTCGATTGAAAATTCGACCTAACATGAATACGTTTTAATGCCGTTAGCAAATGGAGGTAACAATACTTTGCAAGAAAGTGGCTCTTTGTTGACCAGTGAGGTTTCGTTCAACACTTGTGGGTCGCAAAGTGACATCATATTCAATATGAAATTTGAGCAAATGGGAGTTATGGCAACTCGTTAAAAGATTAACTATCTTGGTCATTGTGTCACTCGCAACAATAAAATTGTGTTAATGGTGACTGGATAACACCATTCTGTTTCCATTTCAATTTTCTAGTTACCTAATAAAGAAAAATAAAAAATAAAAAATAAATAAAATCTCACGTAATGAGATGTCATGTAATTGTCATTATCTCGCTTCGTTTTGAATACTCTCACCATTCTGTTTCCATTTCAATTTTCTAGTTATCTAATAAAATGAGAAACAATTACATATAAATTAAAAAAAAAAAAAAAAGAGATCTNCATATAAATTAAAAAAAAAAAAAAAAAGAGATCTAGAGAATGAGATGTCATATAATTGTGTCATTATCTTGCTTCGTTTTGAATTATTTCTCTTATTTTCATCCACAAATTAACTTGCCACATCATTGTGTAGATTTTTTTTATTATTATTTTTTACTTTTTATTATTTTTATTTTTTTTCGTAAAACTTATGTGGCTATAGCATTTCTTTAATAAAAATTTTACCATCCGATATATTTCTCTTAGACATTATGATGCCCTCTCTAACTTAAGAGCAAGAGAGGGTCCGTGACTCACTAAGCCGTAGTAAATACTAAATTTTAATCTTTTTTTTTATGGTATGAACTTGTGTTCCAACTCGATAATATGCTTACGAGTTTGTTTCAACATCATTACAATATTATACATTAGGCGTCCGCACAACATCACATTGATCAAAAGAAAAAAAGTTCCAAAACGCTTCTCGGATTATTTAGCGAGTTACGAAAATCATCCTGTGCTTTTAGCTATTTACGGCTTTTTTATATAACAAACTTTAGCGATTTCTTTATAAAAAAAATAAACCGATGAAAAGGCCTTTAAATTGCGAACAAAATGAGCCAGAGATTGCAGTACTTTTGACATACGTACTATTTTATAAAAAATGTTGAAGTTTTAATATTTATTTTTTGTAAAAATAAATAAAATTCAAAACATACCCTTAAACTATCTAACAATTTACAAAAACTATCTTGGACTTTATTAAAAAAAAAAAAAAAAAAAAAATCAACTCACCTCATGGACCATGTGATGAGTTATGAAAACTACCTTTTATTTTTAGGTATTTACGTTTTCATTATATAACCAACTTTATTTATCAAATATATAACAAATATTTAGTCATTTCTTTATAAAAAATTATACCGATGAAAAAGTCTCAATTGCAAACAAAACAAGTTTAATATTGCAATACTTTTGACATACATATTATTTTATAAAAAATATTGAAGTTTAATACATATTTTTTGTAAAAAAGATATATAAAAAAATAATCAAAACACACCTTTAAACTATCTAACAATTTATTAAAACTACCTTTGACTTTATTTAAAAAAAATTGCAAATCAAGATCATTGATAAAAAGACCAAAAGACAAAGTGCAACACAAAAAGGGCTATAGGCAGATGGTTAAAACTGGACACTATAAAGTTTGAGGTCTTGTGTTTGAGCTTACCCGGATGCAGGGACGGACCCACATGGGAGCCGTGGCACACCCAATTTTAAGTCACGAAATGTAAATTTTTTGTAAAATATGTCTTTTCTGGGCTCGTGCAACACCCAATTTTACCTAATAAATACTTTATCGGGCAACTTTAGTACTCACGGTCATAAAAGAAATTTGTGCAACACCCTCTCAAAAATCCTGGGTCGGTCCCTGCCCGGATGCAAATTTTTTATTTTTTACTTGGAGGATTTAAAAGTATATGTTAATAAACAATACAAACGGAGAAGGCTTAACATAGAATAAGTTTTAACAAGATAGTTAAGGTCGATTTCTACTATGTTTTAATTTCTGAGTTCGATTCTCCTAACGAATATATAATTTTTATCCCAATAAGGTGTTGCCACAAAATTTTATAAGGATGCAAAATATAGTTATTTTTTAAGCCTTCTTTAAAAAATTGTGAAATAATGAATTGTTTTTGAAATTTTATAAAACAATGGCAACCTTTTCTTTTTAAATAATTGCAAGTGAAGAAGAAAAAAACAAGATTTTTATAGTGAAGAACGAAAACTAAAAAGTTCTCATAAGAATGTGTCATTTACTCAAAAAATATTAGGGGCCGTTTGGTTGGGGGGTGTCGGATTTGGATTCGGGTATGACACACAATAAATGGTGTTTGGTTAATCAAGTAATCCTTTCAAACCCGTGGGACCCACCACTTTTTCATTCCACACTAATAAGGTTGGTTTTATACAAAACCCGTGGGACCTACTATAAATCTCTCACAACATTTTCTTTTTTTATTAAAATATTATATTTAAATGCCATTTAATTATTATATCAAATAAAATATATTTTCTCTCTCTTAATTTTCTCTCTCATACTTTTTCCCCAAACCTTTCCCAAATCTTTCAAACCTTTCCCAAATCCAAATCCAATTCCAATCCCACTTGCGAACCAAACGCACCCTTACATATATCTGCAACGAAGTACGGCTAACCACCGTACTCATTATATGTATTAAAAGCTTATGTTAACTTTTATCAGTTAACTGATGTGAATTGTGTCGTTGTTTTCGGTGTTAATTTGACTTTATGCAACTACACAATTATAAACTATGGATAATCAAGTAGCTTTCGTGGAAAACTAGTATGCGAAGATAAGGAACACATCAGGACTCATACAACCATCCTCCTTTATTATTATTTTTTTGAAAGGCAAACAAGAAATATATTAAAACTACGAGCAAACTAAAACATCAAAAGGCATCTCAAGCCCTCAATCAAGAAGATTAAGAAAAAAGAGACCCGAAAGAAAACCACCAAAGCCACACAAATAAGGCCATACAAGCTGAAAATAACAGAAGCTAAAGGACATGACAAAAAATAGAACAATGGCTCATTTTTTGCAGACCTTGCACTCTCCCAAACACCCACAAAATTGCAAAAACAATACATCAGCAGCCCACCATATGAAAGCAAAAAACAAACCACACTGATCAACCACGCACCCCACAAAACAACACCAGCATCATCCCGTTGTCACAGTACACGACAAACCACAATCAACAGGCCTCTTGATCCATCTTTGCCAAGGAAAGTGATGCTTCTTAGCCCGCCTGCTTACCCACTCAAAAGTCTTTACCTGAATGTCTTGGAAAATCCTTGAACTGCTTTCTATCTTACCTTTGAATACTCTTGTATTTCTACTTTTCCAAATATAGTATGTCGCGACCACGAGAACAGCCTGCCATAATCCTCTTGCTTCTTTTCCCATCGACCGCCCCCCTCTATGCCCCAATATATCTTTTAAATTAAACACGTCAACGGGGCCAACTCCCCACCAGGAAAAAATCCTATCCCAAATATTCATGGCCTTTTCACATAACACCAAACTATGGTCAACCGATTCTACCACGTTATCACAACATGGACATGAAATAGAGTCAAGGTCGATCCCTCTCCTATCAAGTTCACTCCGAACAGGAAGTCTACCTAGTAAGGCTCTCCAAACAAACACATTTACTTTCCTAGGGATAATATTATTCCATCTCGTTCTTTCTACGCTCACGAAACTGTTAACTCGCCGCTCTTCTATCCATTTAGACAGCGATCTGACCGAGAACACCCCATTTGGATCTAAGTCCCATTTCCAACTATCCCTCCTATTTATATTAAAACTAACATTTCCGACGAGCTCAACAAGATCACTTAGCTTACCAACAGCCCTATCCCTAGGAGGTCTATTCCAATCCCAAAGCCATTCCCACTTGCCATCCTCCCATCTACCCCTACTACCCACCATCGCCTCTTTGTTTCTATCTAAATGATACAATCTCGAAAAACGCCTATACAAAGGCATATCACCAGCCCATTTATCCATCCAGAAAGATGTACTTTGTCCATCTCCCAATAGTTTTAGAAAGTAATTAACAAACCCCCCTTCCATACCATCCAGCATCTTTCCAGTACTAACTATATCCGCCCAAACCCCACCCCCTCCACCCCTAGATCTCGTAACACCACCCCACCCACCATCAATACCATATATGCTCCTAACGAGTCTACACCAAAGAGCCCCACTCTCGGTTCGAAATCTCCACCAACATTTCCCTAATAACGCTAAGTTTTTTACATTCAGAGACCCAATGTTAAGCCCCCATCCCCGTAAGAAGCGATAACCCTATCCCATTTAAGCCACGATATTTTTATTTCGCCCCCTACCCCACCCCAAAAGAAGTTTTTTCTCACTCTCTCAAGGGCCATAATAACGCTCGACGGGACGCGGAACATTGAGAAGTAATATAACGGTAAACTACCAAGCACAGATTTCACTAACGTTAGTCTTCCCCCGAATGACATCGTCCTTGCCTTCCACGTCTGGACTTGAATCTATCAATTACACCATTCCAAGCCGACACCCTCCTCATATTTACTCCAATGGGGAGTCCTAAGTAAGTGAACGGGAGCTCCCTAACATCACACCTCAAGAACGTGGCCATTCGATCTAACTCCATATTATCCACCCCAACCTCGTACACTTTACTTTTTCTAAGGTTAATTTTTAGCCCCGAAACCTCTTCAAAACATTTAAGGATGTTCATCAGGTTACTAACGTTCTCTCTACTCCATTCACCAAAGATAATCGTGTCATCCGCATACTGAAGATGAGACACCATTATCCCGTCCATACCAACACGAATACCTCTAAATATATTTTTATTTACTGCTTCGCCAATTAAAGCATTAAGGCCTTCTGCCGCTAAAATGAAAAGGAAAGGTGAAAGTGGATCACCTTGTCTCACACCACGGCCCATACCAAATTCATTTGTCGGAGATCCATTGACAAGAATAGAAACAGAAGCCGACCTTAAACATGAAGCCACCCACTTACACCACCTATCTCCGAACCCCATCAGCTTCATTATCTCCGCCAAAAAATTCCATCCTCCTTTGTTATTATTTTCATATCACAACATTACACAGTTGCTTAATCAACTTGTGGTTTTGAGTTCAATACAAATTTAAAAAATAAATAAATAAAATAAGGGAGAATTGCATATATACCCACTAAAACTAAAAAACTTGCATATTTCCCCAAAATACAAGTTTTTAATGCATGATATACAATGCAAGTTAAGCATGTTTTTGGTATATATACAAATATACAAGTTTTAGCGGGTATACATGTAATTGACCCATAAAATAAAATCAAAAGAAAAATAAAAATAAATATCTTGAATACATACACTGAACAAATAAACCCTAATTTGAGAGAGAAAAGTCACAAGTTTACACACATTAATATGAATAAACTAAAGGAAAAAAAATGGCTAATATAGACAATACAAAAAACGAACGTGCATCTTTCTCTTTGTCCAGCTTCGATACTAATCTTCCAACTTCAGCTATCTTTAGTTCTCCAACTCCTAGTTTGAGAGAGAAAAGTCACAAGTTTACACACATTAATATGAATAAACTAAAGGAAAAAAATGGCTAATATAGCCAATACACACACTAAACAAATAACCCCTAATTTGAGAGAGAAAAGTCACAAGTTTACACACATTAATATGAATAAACTAAAGAAAAAATGGTTGATATAGCCAATACAAAAAACGAACATGCATCTTTCTCTTTGTTCAGCTTCGGTACTAATCTTCCAACTTCAACTATCTTTAGTTCTCCAACTCCTTCACAAACAACAAGCACAAACAAAACCTTTTTTTCCATGTTATAAAAACTTTTACATTTTTACACGTCTGATCCCTAAATAGCTTATATTTAACACTCCCCCATATGCTATTATGCATACAACTTAACAAGACCAAGTTGATCAACAAAATCTTTATGTTCCTGCAATGGCAATCCTTTTGTAAAAATATCTGCCACATTATTCTCGGATTTAATCTTTACTGGTTTTATGCCACCAACAACAACCTTTTCCCTTAAAAAGAAGAGATCAATCTCAAAGTGTTTAATTCTTTCATAAAAACTGGGTTTCCTGCTATTTGAATAACATAACTATTATCACACTGCATAGAAATAGGCAGCGTAACTTTTAATCTGAATTTTACAAATACTTTTAAGAATTCAGATTATTTCACAAGCCACATTATTGGCTATATATTCAGATTCAGCTATATACTTGGAAAAAACAACAGTTTTTTACTTTTCCAGGAAACAAGATTGTTTCCTAAAATTTAGCATAATCAGTTATAGATTTTCGTGCAACCTTGCATTTCTCCCAATCAAAATCAACAAAGACTTTTCAACCAACTTTGTTCCCTTTCTAGAAAGATAAACCCTTTCTTGGAGAGTTTATTAAATACCGTAAAACTCTAAATGACTGTTTCAAGTGCGAATCCAATTGATTACGCATAAATTGGCTTACACAATGAACTAAATAAGCAATATCACTTCTAGTCAAAGTTAAATACATTAACTTCCCTACCAGCTTCTCTAATAGTTATTTATATCATTAAGGGGTTTATCAATCTCAACCTTGTGGAATGTTTTAGTAAAATATTATTAACTTTATATGTTTTGTTGGGACAAAACTATTATAGATATATATATTAATATATAATATATACTCTAATAATATATATATGTATATATTATAAATATACCGTACTAGATTATAAACCCTTAATGATATAAAAATAAAAAAATAACTATTAGATGAAGCATGTAGGGAAGTTCAATTGTTTATTACTTTGACTAGAAGTGATATAATGCTTATTTATAGTCATTGTGTAAGCCTTATATATTTATGCGTAATCAATTGGATATCGCCACTTGAAACAGTAACATTATATTTAGAGTTTTACGGATATTTAATAAACTCTCCAAGAAAGGGTTCTTATCTTTCTAGAAAGGGAACACAAGTGGTTGAAAAGTCTTTGTTGATTTATTGATTGGGTGAGAAAATGCCTAAAGGTGCACGAAATCTTAACTGATTAATAAATGCTAAATTTAGAAAACAATCTTGAGTTTTCCTGAAAGTAAAAAACTTTGTTTTTCCAATATATAGCTGAATCTGAATATATATAGCCTAAATAATGATGGCTTTGTGAAATAATCTTGAATTCTTAAAAGTAATTTTAAAATTCAGATAAAAAGTTACGCTGCTATTTCTATTGTCAGTGTGATGTAAATAGTTATTGTTATATTCAAATAGCAGAAAACCTCCAGTTTTTAATGAAATGAATTAAACCACTTTGAGATGATCTCTTATTTTTAAGGGAGAAGTTGTTGTTTAGGTGGCATAAAAACCAGTAAAGATTAAATCCGGAATGAAATGATATAATGTGTCAGATATTTTTACAAAAGGATTCCGATTGCATGGAACATAAAAAGATTTTGTTGATCAACTTTGTTTGATTAAGTTTATGAATATATTATATATTATACATATATATTATATATTTAGTATTATATAAGCATAATGGGGATGATTGTTTATAATATATAAAAGCTGCCTATTTAGGGATCAGACGTGTTAAAAATGTAAATAGTTTTTATATTACACACACTACACCTACACACTGGGGTCGTTATCAGGAAAAAAAAAAAAGGTATTGTTT
>LBNU01010898.1:13806-46100 GCA_014162995.1 Artemisia annua | reverse complement strand
TTGTTGTTTAACAGAATGAAGCTTTGAATGGAGGTGGGAAACTTTTTGTCCAGGAACTTCCAGATCTTAAGGTTCGTGTAGTCCATGGAAACACTTTGACTGCCGCCGTTATCCTTAACGAGATTCCTCGAGATGTTAAAGAGGTATTCATGACGGGAGCTACTTCTAAGCTTGGAAGAGCCATTGCCCTTTACTTAGCTCGCCGCAAAGTTAGAGTCTTGGTATGTTTTCTTATCAAATTCGAATTTTTCATTATGTTTTCAAACAATTTAGTCATTCATAAGGTGACTTGGATTGTGTTTTATCCCTAGAACAGGCCACGAAAGCCAAATAAATTTATAAGACAACTCGAAATGTCTCAAATAGGTTAAGCATGTCAAAAGCCACCCACATTACGTTCTCTAATGCATTGAACTCCCTATATATTTTTGCAGAAAAAATAAATTAATAAAGAAATATCATTGTAATCATTTTTAATCACCAGATATTTATTAAAAGTTCAATATAAAATTTTCTTGCAGATGCTAACGGATTCCACAGAAAGATTTACTAGAATTCAAAATGAAGCCTCATTGGAGAATCAGAACTTATTGGTTCAAGTGACAAAATGTCAAGAAGCTAAACATTGCAAGGTTAGATGTTATTCAATGATCTTTGTTGGTAGTTGGGTAATAGGCAAAAAGGTAAATTTAGAGACATGCTAATTCGAATCTTTTCATGAATCTAACTTAGACTTGGATTTTGGGCAAATGGACCACACCAAGAGAGCAAAGATGGGCACCACCAGGAACCCATTTCCACCAGTTTGTGGTTCCACCAGTGCTCGAGTTCCGCAGAGACTGCACTTACAGTAAGCTTGCAGCCATGAAGCTTCCTGATGATGTCGAAGGCCTAGGCTCATGCGAGGTAATGTAAACTGACAAAACTACGCTTACATGCTAGTACCAGAGTTAAAAAATTATAACGGAGTGCAAAATTTACAAACCATTTTTATTTACATATGTTTTGGAAGAGGGAGGTTGGGCTAAACTTTGCCATTCGAGTAACGTGAAAATAAATAACTACCCTTTAGTTTTTTGAGTGCCAAGGAGAAAGTTCTTTAGCTTCCGTTTTCATCCTAATTGAATCTGTCGCTGTTTGCGCTAACAACTCTTGAATTAATTTTGAGATTGTTTTGTGTTTATAAATGATTCCAAGCTTTGAATTATTTGAGCAGTACACGATGGAAAGAGGGGTCATTCACGCTTGTCATGCGGGTGGAATTGTTCATTTTCTTGAAGGTTGGACACACCACGAAGTTGGTGCGATTGATGTGGACCAAATTGATCCTGTCTGGGAAGCTGCTCTGAGACTCGGGTTTAAACCGGTTTAAGGATCAAAATTGAACTCACTGAAGCCGCCTTTAGCTTGAAGATAGAAGCATGTGCTAGCTCCCTACCAAACAAAACATGAGTTGTTTATAAAATGTACCTCGCTTTGATTATCACCTTTATGTAATCAAGCTATTAGACAAAAAAAACAACTACTATCTTTGGCTTCTAGTTCTCAGTTAACTTCGTATGTTTGTATAACCACTACCACTGTAGTTTGTGTTGGATAAGGGTTTTGTTAACAAACTTGTGTGTTCGTTAAAAAAATAAAATAAAATTGTGTGTTGCAATTTTCGTGCATAAGTAGTGGCTGGGTTGATAGAAACAGAAGTTGGTCCATAAGTGGAATTTATATACTATAGTTTCTCGACTGGACATGCTCCAAATACATCAAGTATTAATTGTGTTCCTTTCATTTGAATTCATATGTGGTCCTGTAATGAGTGAATACTGAATAGTGTCATTAAGTGTTTAAAGTGCACACCAACCAGGAATTGATTGATATATACGTTCAAGCTAGAAAAGGACAATTGGACAAACAACATAAAAGTGTGGTTCAATGTTCTCCGGTTGTTCATTGTTAGTGACAATTAATTGGCGAGCAATGTCGAATGCTGACACTTGTTCTTAGGCCTAAGTTTAGGTCCATATATCATTTCTCATAGAATTGATCATATAGCGTTATGTCAGATAAAAGGATTTTATGTTTAAATTATAATTACATCCCCCACCCGTCGCAGGAGAAAAATATTTGAAATGAACTAATGAAGTGTTAATCAAATGTGTATGCCATCGTGCGAAATGTTTACCATATATTGACAAGGTGCCATCTTTATTATATTTTCGACAACTTAATTATTTAATATATCGCAAACATACTATTTCACAAAAAATGTGTAGATTGGCGGGAACACCATGATTCTGGATGCCTTTTGGCATCAGCCATTGTCCACCACAAGGAATAGCTCCGGCAACTCTTCTGGCCCAGAGGAGCACCACCTGAAGTGAGACGAGCCGAGACTCAACCCCGATCTTTAATTATTTTAGAAGAATGAAAAAGGGAAGTTGGAAAAAACATAAACATGTGTTTCAAAAAGTAAACATTTTTTTTTTTTTTTTTACTTGGGAGTATTTTAGTAAAAATTACTTTTTTTATTTTGTAAGTTTAAAAAAANATATAAATATATATATATATATATATATATAAATATATATATATATATATATATATAAATATATATATATATATATATATATAAATATATATATATATATATATATATAAATATATATATATATATATATATATAAATATATATATATATATATATATATAAATATATATATATATATATATATATAAATATATATATATATATATATATATATATATATATATATATATATATATATATATATATATATATATATATATATATATATATATATATATATATATTCTTCTCTTTATTATATTTAGATATAAATAACTAAGATATTTCTAAAATAAAAAATTTGTCGACCAAAATGGTTAATGTTAGTTGGTTCGATGGATTCGATTTGTTTTCAAGTTGGATTGACGTAACATAAGTTTAGTTGGTGTCATTTATGTAACACTCAATTCGTGGTCTCTATATATTGTATTATTAATAAACCTATTATCAGATAGTAGTTGAGCATCATTTTCAAAAGGAGCACATGCGATATTGAGGCTGTTGCTTAAACAACATTACGAGATAATAGAGAGCTTCATTGATGTGGGAAGCCTGGACTTTTTCTTATAGGGTAATTAGTTAGTCGATATCTTTACGAGTTAAGATACATTCGATTAGAGAGCTAGGTGAAAGAGGCGATTAGTAACTGTTATTGGTATGTCATTTCAGCACAACTCCAGCAACTCTCAAATAATACTCCAATAACTAAACCATCTTTCTTAGCAATAGCACCGTTATTGATGCGTATGAGACTTACTAAAACACCACCAAAAATATTAAACTAAAAAATAAATAAATAAACTCGCCGATGAAATGGCGAAGGAACAAATGGCGCCAGGGACCGGTGCAGGATAGCGGCGAATGGCAAGCCCAATGGCGTGTTGTATGTTACCTTACAGTGCTCTCTTAGCTATTTTAACAATTTTTTAGATGTTAGATGAACGAAGATACGAAAGCATGAGTACGAAAGCATGATAGAATTGATGCATATATGGTTTTTATTAGATTGTGATACTTTCATGTCCGCACGTACTCCGTTATCTGTCGACCATCGAAAAGTTGTGTCTTACGTCAACTCTAATTCATTTTTTGTTGGCGTAGGCGCGAGGATATTTTTTTAACTTTTAGCTAAAGTTTGGGAAGAGCAATATAATTAATTGAACAAAATAAATTGTTTAACCAAGTTTTAAGGCTGTAAATATTTAGGTTTGATCGATAATTCCATTACCTAGGGTTATTTTGGTCCGATCCATAATTTCATTACCTAGCGAGGAACGTTTTTTCGTTGTTCCAAATGACTACTTGATTTATGTATAGTTAAGCATTACGGATAGGGTGTTCAAAAAATCTGTGAAACCGACAAAACAAGCCGACTTGCTCAATTTGAAACCGCAAAAAACAATAAGCAAGAAACAAAAACCAAAAAAGCCAGAAACCGGAAAAAACCCTCTCATAAATGTTTGATTTTGGTTTTTATTTTCATATATTCGTGGTTACCCGAACCAAACTGTGTTAATATACATGTAGTTTATAAAAAATGTTTATAAAAGTGTACAAACACTGACTATCTGACTATCTGTATTGAAGTTTAAATTCTTTTTCACATGACTTGGTTGATATAGATGCTTTGTTTGTTGTGTTTATTTGGATTGTACCTTAAGGTTTTTTAGATGTAATGCTTAAGGTGACTAATCAACGCATCATTTATTTTTGAAATGTGAAATTGCGCATCGCCTTCTTATAGAGGAGTTCAAATTATTTCAATTATGATATGAAAATAACATGAATAATTTTTTAGAATCAACCCAGGTGAGAATTGGGATTGTGCATTTAATTACGGAAAAAAAGTTAATTTTGATGACATTTTCTATATTAACATTATTACAAAACGCTCTATGAAATTATCAAAACTCTTCATCAACAATTTCATAATCGTCTCTCCACCCACAAAACAACCTATGTTGCCTTGCCCACCTTTAACCACCATAACCAGGTTCACATCACCATCCTGGGCTTCTTCCTTGTATCTTTCAACCACACAATGCTAAATCTTTTTATTTTCGTACCACTTTTTAGCAACTTATTTCGCCATCGTAAATATTCAATCATAATGCAAATAAAAAAATTATGTGGGGTCGGGTTTTCTTATTATTGGTGTAATACATACCGATTCTGTTGAATACTTGAATGTATTCTTTTTTGAAAAGATTCGGTTACCTCGATTTGGTTTGATGTTTAATCTGGCACATTGAACTGGTAACGAGTCTAATTGAATAATCAATTTGTCTGATCATTTTTCAAAAACTCAAATATAGATGTTCGAAATCTTAAATTAAATTATCAATGTTTCTTTCTTTGTATTATTTACCAATGGAAATTTTTTCCAAGAAAATGGGAGTTTGATATATTTCGAAAGCTTTAAATTATAATGCAAGTTTTGGCGGACTCAATACATAAATCACATTTATAGTAAAGATTTAGGTTAGACCAGGTCGTCCCGAGGAAGAGGTATGTTTTTCAGTTTCAATATATGGTTAACAAAAGACTTCAATGATTGTCACTTATCTCGAAAATCATTTTTATTTGAATTTAAGAATATTTTTTTCCAAGATTACTAAAAGTATATTTGTTTAGATCGAGAACATAAGACCAGAAGTAATCACATAGATGTACACAATCATAAACACGGCATATAAGCATATGAGTAATGGGTAATTATCATAGCAAATATATCTACTCGACTATGCAAGAAATCTCTTTAGGCCTATGAATTCTAGCATACCAAGTGCGTTAAGGAGAGTTTATAACTAACATGTATGCAAGTATCTTCTCCTAATCAGACCATTAGACATGAGTAGGTATTAAACACATCATAATTCGTCAAACACGTGTCTTGGTTCTTTAGTGCTTTGTTGCTAATCTTCATTGGTGATCTTGCAAGTCTTTTGACTATTTATAGTTTTCTCTATTTTTAGTCGATTGACTCGACCCATCCATTACAAAATCTTGTACAATAAGAAAGTGCCCCTTTGTTGACCAATCATATTTTGTTCAACACTTTTAAGTCGGCAAAAGGGACTTCAAATTCACGTGAAATAAATCTGAGTAAATTAAGTTACGATCAAACGTCAAAAGCCTAGCCATCTTCTTCATTATGTCACTAGCATCAATAAGTTTTCAAAAATGCTAAACATTCTCATTAAGTGCTACACATAAGACAGTAAGCATATATTGAATATTTCTACATTAATAATAAGTCATCCACTCTTTGCATATATATATCTACGTACTCTCATAAGAGACCTAACTTACAACCAATTTTACATCATTTTAACTTTTAAATGTAGCCCTCAAGGTAACAAATTAAATAGCAAAACCGATAAGTTTTATAACCATATTCTATAGAGATGATTAACGCACTCAAATTTTAATTAGCACGCTCCAAGTCTCCATTCCATGATGTAAATGCTTGTACATTTATCACATGATACTTACTGTACATGTGCATTGATGCATGCAATCAAAACGTTGAGTATTGTCATTTTAAATTTCTATTTTACTAGTCATTTTAAATTTCTATTTTACTAATCAATTTTCGGTCATTTCAAATATCTAGTTTACTAATCAATTTTCAGTCATTCAAAAAATTTTACTCTCATTTTTATGATGCATCTCCATGTTGAGAGCAAGAGGAGGTCCGCTAGTTATGTAACAGTCTTAACCGTAAACACTAAAGTTTTAAACTTTTTTCATATACATAGACACGAGCTTGAATTCCAACTCGATGAAAAACAATAACTACTTTTGAGTTTGGTTTAATATTATTGTTTGGTATTTTAATTTATGCTAGATATTTTATCAAGCTCACATTAATCGTCTAAACGCTTTCAGCTTAATTATTTGACTCGATGCGATTATGTAGTATGGATAATGTGTAGTGTACACAAAAGACATACTTGTCAAATAACACATGCTCGATAAAGCTTGTGAGCTATATATACAGCCCGAGGATGTATTAATACTTAAAACTGACTAACAAATCTAATTATTAAGTGACTTAAAGCTGGTACTTGTAATCTTGTTCAAGTTCTTTTTTTAGCTTTGAGCAGCTCACAAGTTGGTTTGTCTCTACATATAGTGTAGTTGTAGGTGAGTTTATAAGAAAGCTCGTAACTTATTCGTGCTTTATTTAAAGTCACACACATGACACAAAGAGAGCCGTTATCTCTTTCAAGTTATTCAAGCTCGAGCAAATCTTATTCCTATATATTAAGCTTATAAGTTGGCCGGTCTGTCGCAAGCTTTCGCACCAATTGACTCCAAGCCAAGCTTGCTTATTTATCGAGATTGGTTAATTACAACAAGTATTATCAAGTTATAATCAGCCTCAAGTTTGAAGCACACCGAATTCAATTGTAGCGTTAGATAACCGAATCTCTATTTAGAGTCATAGCACACCTATCCAAAAACGGCTTGATACAATGAACATATAAAATGACCCAAACAAGATTATATTTCTCCCTAGAAGTCAAATACTATTAATAGATTACATATTTTACGTCATTTTTCATTGATAATTTTGTATCAGTACGATTCTATGGTTTGACTTTTTTTGAGCGAAGGTATTCAAAGTCAGCCGCTGTGTACTATACCGTAATATACACATGCAGTTGGATGCTAAAGATAAAACGAACTTCATATTTTATTTTATATAATAAGTGAAAATAATTTTTGCGCAAAAAGATGTGCATGAGAAAATAAATTGAATCAATAGAAGAGTTGATTTCGTCATATGACAAAATTGGTCAGAACTTACGTCTTAATATGATGACTGGCGTGGTTTTGNTCTATTTAGAGTCATAGCACACATATCCAAAAACGGCTTGATACAATGAACATATAAAATGACCCAAACAAGATTATATTTCTCCCTAGAAGTCAAATACTATTAATAGATTACATATTTTACGTCATTTTTCATTGATAATTTTGTATCAGTACGATTCTATGGTTTGACTTTTTTTGAGCGAAGGTATTCAAAGTCAGCCGCTGTGTACTATACCGGAATATACACATGCAGTTGGATGCTAAAGATAAAACGAACTTCATATTTTATTTTATATAATAAGTGAAAATAATTTTTGCGCAAAAAGATGTGCATGAGAAAATAAATTGAATCAATAGAAGAGTTGATTTCGTCATATGACAAAATTGGTCAGAACTTACGTCTTAATATGATGACTGGCGTGGTTTTGGTTCACGAACTTACGTCTTCCGTCTAAGCTCAAGTTGATTTTGAAAAGTGTTTTCTACATTACATTGTGGTCGGTTTGGAATTTCCGCAACAACTTCCTTTTTGGTTCTATCCCTCGGGCTAAAAATCAGATATTTGATGATATTGTGGATCGTTCGTTTTCTTGGTGTAGGTTTAGATGCAACACAAATTTTAGTTGGGTAGATTGGCTAAAAAATCCTTCTCTTATTTCCTTGTAATTGTTTTTTTCTAGCTTCTTGCTAGTGTCTTTATAAAATCCGCCGTTCAAAAAAAAAAAAAAAAACTTTTTGGTCGGAACGTAATCATATTAGGTTGTATAACAAAATACAAAAATATTGATAGCGCGAGTTCTTTGTTTTTTTTACTTTTTGACTTTAGTGTTAAAAAAAAAAGTTATATTCTGGTAGGTTGATAAATGCATAATCAAACCCAAAACTTTCGAACCCTTGACCTCCTCTTTGGAAGGCCGGTATTTTTACCGCTGGGTCACCCCTTGTAATTAATTACCCAACTTCTTTTATAAACAAACTACATTTGAACTGAATAAACTAACTTATACTTGGTTGCCGAAGGTAGAAGTCATAATATCAAAAAGATTTAAACAGCTGATTATAACACTAACAAAGAAAAAAAAACTAACAACTACCATTTAAATGGAATAAGTCAATCTAGGGCTAGCATCCGTGGAAGCTAAGGCTAACCGGAGTGGGCGTGACTTCCACCCGGTGATGCCTTTGGTCACTCACAAGCACCAAACGGAAGCCACACTCATGGCTCAAACCAAACAATAATGGTGACTGGCTCACCATTCGGTTTTCATGCAAGCTTTATATTATTTATTTGGTTTGTGAGTGTGTGTGTGATATTTAATATGATATATTTGTATAAAATATGTATTTTAATAAAAGGTGGGGGGAATGTGATTAAACCGGATGAAGGTGAGAGGGAACAAAGGAAGTGAAATGAGAGAAAAAGTTGAGATGACGCTGATGTGGATGATGAGGGGGTGTTGACCTAATTTACTCAAATGTTCTTACCTTTATGAGATATTCAAAAATGTGAAAGTACGATTGCTTCCATGAGTATATCCCGTCCTATAGGTTTCATGCTAAAAAAGCTTGATTCCGAAAAAACCGACAATAATTTCGAAATACATCTTTCTTTCTTTTGTGCCTAAAGTTGCTAAATCATTCAAAGATAGAATATCATCACGATCAGTAGGAATCGAATTCGATCCCCACCAGACTATCAATTGAGGCAACTTATACCAAATTTTGGGAATAATAGACCAACTTATTGAACTGGCATCATATGATACAACAATACAATAATGCAACCTCGTACTTATAATAATGCAATTGTTTTCTTTAGTTTGCATGATATTAATGTATTAGCTAAAAGTTGGTATGTTGGCATCATCATCATAATATATAATACGTGGTTTTCGTTTCGATTATGGTTCTCTAATTTTCTCATTAACATGACTAGTTATGTTTTGTAAATTTGCGTGTGCAAATTTACCTCATAATTATTTTCATGTCTCTTTTCTTTCCAATTTTATTCCCCGTTCCTTCCATTTTCTATCGCTATCACTTATTGTTTTCTCACATAACCAAGACTCCAAGAGCAGAACAACAACAAAGAGAAAAGAGCCCTAATATAATTAACAAATATGGATGACACGGAATTTTCTTTATTCAAGTACAAGAATCAACAAAAGTTATTCACGTGTAACTCTTTATGTGTATATATCATCTCAAACACATCACGTATACAATTATTGTTACATCAGGGTTGATAAACTTGTTTCAAATATTATTTTCAATATGATGTTTAATTTTATTAGTTTAAGGGCTAATACCATAATAAAGCATCATACTTGTCAAAAAAAGCTGTTTTGAGTAGCGAACTTTTTTTTTTCCTCGTTGGTGTACTGAACTTGCATTTTATTGCCAAAAATACGTACTTTTGTACTTTTTCTCACCTTTTTATGACATTTTTGCCCCCGACTTTTTAATAACTTGAGGAGCAAAAACGTCCAAAGTACGTAGTTTTGGCAATAAAATGCAAGTTCAGTACACCAACGAGGAAAATAAAAAGTTCGCTACTCAAAACAGCTTTTTTTGACAAGTATGATGCTTTATTATGGTATTAGGCCTTAGTTTAACCAATACACATATCATTTATTTATTTAACAGACCTACAAAGGTGGTGACTGATTGTGACCTTTATGGTGGACGCTGTGGTATTTTCGGATAAATGATGGTGGACGAATGGGTATCAGTGATCGCAAGCTATGTAGATGATTTAGGAGTTAATGTAATTGATGTAAAATAATTACTCTTGAAGCAGTACATCATAAAGAGATGGACAAGAGAAGCAAAAAGTGGAAGCGTTAGTTCAAGATGCTTGTGGACAAGCTGTACATTTATATGCAAAGCTTGAGTGCAACACAAAGGTATAAGTTAAATCTTTGTGCCCCAAATTAATTAAGTTGGCATCTAGAGCATCTGAATCTCAAAGGCGTATGAGCTTTTAGAAAGACTAGTTAGTGAAGTAAGCAAACAAATTGAAAGTATTTGTATATCCTAAAGCAAAGGTAATAATGTATATGATTCAGGAGTTGATGGATCTTCATGAAAAGGTAAAGGTACCAAAGAGAATAATGTAACTCATATAAATGTCAAAGGTTAAAAAAAAGTTGGCAGGAATGATTGGAGAAGGATAAAAGGTTGTTTAGGAAACAATCAAAAAAGAAAGAGAAAATTTAAAAAAAATATATATAAAAAGAAAAAGAAAGAAAGAAAAAGAAAAAAAGAATTCTAAGTGTATTTTTTTTATAGTATCTTACGAAAATGGATGGCGCATATAAGATTTATGAAAATGATCTACCAATGCACATCGTTGGATGAAAGATAATTTATTAATCAACGACTTTATTTGACATGGGAACACAAAACAACAAAATCCAAGCGCATATAAGGCTTGTGCGCTTCTTTAATATTAAGAAAATCATAAAATGACAAAACCCAAGCGTACTAGGAACAAAAAAAGACAAAACCCAAGCACATAGAGGGCTTTGTGCGCTTAGAGTGAAAGTTATAATGGCTAACAAAGTTTAGCCATTTGAACCTCAAAATCCAAGCGCATATAAGGCTTGTGCGCTTCTTCAATACTCACACCTCAAAATATCCTTTCACTCACAACTAAACACAACTTAGCCATTTGGGCCCCAATAACCTCTAACTTTATTTTCTTTTTCATTATTTCAAACAAAATAAATTCCTTTAACTCAAATAAAAATACAAAGTACGATACGATAATATAAAAACATACGAACATTTAAAAGAAACGCATCAAATTATAAATAACTAATTATGTTGTTGATTTTGTTGATATTTGCCAAACATACTCAATAAGATTATATTGAAGTCTTGCGTGTGTTTGTTTATCAGTCTTTGGCTTTCCTTTGTTACAATAATCTTATTGAGTATGTGTAACTTTCAATAAGTATGTGCAAATATCGAGAGTTCAACATTTAACAAATATCAAGAGTTCAAAAAAGACACACGTGCTATACCTTACCAGTAGAAACTTTAATTTTTTTTTAAACATGTTGCTACTCGCACGTGTGTCTTTTTTGATCATCAATTTAACGAGCATGTATTACTTTTGTGTTTGGTTTTTTTGCTTTAATTTATATGTTCCAGCGAGAATAAAAATGAAGGCAAATAAATCAAATCGCAGCGCATGGGGGACACATTTTTTTTATACGCGTGCGTGTATGTGTGCACTTTGGTCAGTTTTCGTAAGGAGAATAAATAAAGTTTCTATCGGTAAGGTATACTATAGTTCTACTTTGGTAAGCTTTTATATAATAAAGAAATTACATCATTTCGGAGTGATTTTGCAAAATCAATCTTAGTGGAAAAAAAATTGGACAAATAGGAAAGCTCGATTTTGACACATAGTCGAAATCGAGCAATATGATTGGCCAATAAAAAATCAAAATTGAATAAATTTTGGTCAAATTTTAATAAATTTAGTGGAGAATTCGATTGAAGAAAAAAACACATAAAATATAGGTGTCAAATTTATGAAAATGAAAACTTAAAAAAAGAGGAGGTAATTAATAAAACATTAGTGGTTGAATTTTAAATATATTATATAGAGTTAAGTGTAAAATTATAAATCTCCGTGTTTTTTGATAACTTTAGATAATAAATAAATAACCCCTTACACTTTATACCCCCTACACTTTATAATATAAACTTTGTTTACAATTACATGAGTATTAGTATTGGTTTGAGATTTCCATCTATTAAACTTACAAAATTTTATAAATGTACGAATTAGTTCTAATATACGTTAAATACTTTTAAAATAAATATTAGTTTTAAACTTTAATATATTAAAATATCTTTTTACTATGTACGTTAAATATAAATAACAACTCATGTTATCCTATTTAAAAGTTTAATCTATACATACACGGGTTTGAATATTATATACAGTTAAATTATTATTAACGGTAATATAAATATCAAATGGTAAGTACAAGTTATTGTGATATGAAAATAAATATACATGATTGTACTTATAACGACTCATGTAATTATTATTTAAAGTTTACGGATATCCGGAAAAACATTTTTAAAAAACTTTATGAAGTATATTTTAACTTCATCAACGCTCATTATGTGCTACTAAACTCGCACATTTTGTACAACATGATATCAATAGTTAAAGTTAAACAACAACATCAACCTCAACATTAACATCTATGTCAGCTAAACAAAGTTATCCTTTATCGAATAAAATTTTTACAAAATATTAGCTGATATTAATACATAATGAAAAACTCATATATACTTATTAGTTGTACTTATATCACAATTTCACGAGTAAATTCTTATATTTTCATATAGTAAACAAAAATTCTAAAATTTGATTTATGTGTAAACCTATGTGATTAAAGAACCTTTGACCCAATAATATTATAAGGAGACACGCTCAAGAATCCAATACGAGGTCGATGCCACAGTTATATTTACAATTTATGTTAACTATTTTTCTTACTTTTGTACATGTTGATGCTCTAACTTTTTAAAATATACATAAGATTTCTGTTTTAAACGATAATACTATATAATTAAATTTTTCTAAAAAAACCTCATGCGTGCACGGGTATTATAACTAGTTAGTTTAAAAAGAAAAGCGTACAAAGTGAAGACAAAAACCATGAAATTTAAGGTACCGTGTCTTTTATCCTTGTTTTCATCATGTTGGCTTTAAAGTAAACTAATTGCTTAAACATCGTCTTTTCTATGGCAATTAACTAGTAGAGATGAACTTGATGAGGCGAAAAGTGTTACGATTTTAGGGGGTCATTTAAGCCCTAATTCGTAATTATTTGATCAAATATTGTCTTAAATCGTTCCTTTTGTCATTTTAGGTACTTTGGAGAAGAAAATCTGGAAAAGGAAGCATTTTGGACGTTTCTGGAGCATAAAAGTGAAGAAAATGACAAAGTCTCAAATTATGCTGGAAACAGTACCTGACGGCGTCACTCTTTACGAGGTGACGGCGTCACGCTTTAACATAGAGTTGGATAATTTTTACACGAGACGGGCCAGAAAGATTTTGAGGCTTTTACACGTGACGGCGTCACGTGTAAATTCACCTAGGCCGTCACGTTATAACTTAAAGAGAGACGGCCCAGAGAGATTTAAAGAGGGACGGCGTCAAGAGTAGATCTGAGCAATCCAAGAAGGGTTTTGGCGGCGAGGTGACGGCGTCACGAGCTAAAACGTGACGCCGTCAAGTTATAAAATCTATATATAATTTTCTAATTTTCATTCATTAAGTGTGGAACTTTTGGGGGAACTTTAGGGATAAAACCCTAGGTCATGGTTTACTGTATTTTCAGGGGTTTTCCACCCTTGAATCATTCATGTTCAATTAAAGATAAATCTCCTTTCAAATCAATCAATATGTCTATGTGTTGCTTGATTATATCTTATGCTTGTCTTTACTTTAATATGCTAGGCTAGGTTTCTCTTGTGTTTGCTTAGATCTAATGAAACCTAGCTATTGATTTCTTGTTGTTGGTTTGTTATTGATTGTTTTGGGTGGGTGATGTCAATGTTAGGCTTAAGAAAACTGGCTAACCTCCTATACGGTAACTTGCTTGAACGTCTTAAGAAACATGAATCGGATGTGTACTACGATTATATGGTTGTATTTAATGCATAAGCGAATTCTAGTGATCCCATGTTAGGAGCTTTTAGTCGGCTCGACATAAGAGTGAAGTAGGAGCTTATAGAGTTAGGGATGATCGTACACGGCCCTACGAATGGTTTAAAGGAATACAACCCGTCATCCACACAATTGTAACAAACCAATTAACCGGTAAAAGATAGCTAGGGAGTAAGGAAATCTAAGTAAACACACTTTTCTTCATATAAGTTTCACAACCAATTTATTTTCTTGTTATTTTATTTTATTTGCATTAGTAGATATTTGGGTTAGTTGACTAGCAACTAATTTCGCCCACTCTTCCAAATACCCGAGATTTTACTTGCTTTCATAAAATACAAAAAAAAAAATACAAAAAGAATCATCCCTCAACCCCTAGACCTAAATTAGAGTAGTTTTCAATCCTAACGACACTATTCCCCGAGAGAACGATCAATCCCCCGGTACTTGCCACTTCACTATACTACATCGGTCAGGTACACTGCCTGGTGGGGGTTGTAAGCTTCTCAAGATCCTTTGAGAGGTAAAACCTACTGCGAAGGTTGCAAAACTCACGCATCAAGTTTTTGGCGCCGCTGCCGGGGAATAGTTATTGATTAGGTTGTAAATTTTGTTTTTACTTAGGTCTACTCATTAGACTCCTTCCTAGTGAGATTTTTATTTTATTTTTCTAGGTTTTCTTTAGTCTATCTTTTTCTTTGTGTTTCCGTTTGTAGTATCTTGTCCATAAATTATTCCGTTTGCCATTATGGAAAGCGCGAATCCACCCCTCACACATGACGAAGTAGCGTCACTGCGCTACCAAATCGAAAGTTAAATTAGGGAGCTTAGAGAGCTTAATAGTTTAATTCATGCCCAATTAGATCATGCACTTAATGACCTAGCAGGCGCCATATAAGCAAGCAAGGACTTAAAATATGATGACCTTAAGAATTCTGGAAGTTTAGAGGAAAGGGAAGACGAGAGAGTAGGTGATGAATATTTTAATCTTTACCCCACTAAGGAAGAAATCGCCTATTACAATAACATAATTGATAACCCTCGCTCTCCCTTCGTTAAGATTGATCCGAAGATAAAAAAAAGGTAACCCTTGTAACGTTAAGATATCATGCATGATAGGATATAGATACGTTGATCACACTTACATTGATTTTGAATCCCCAATCAACGTTATGTCTTCAAGTGTCTATAATGATATAGTGAATACGAGGCTTAAACCTAGGAAAGACCCCAACTACCCCGGTGGAATTTGTAATTTTGTCGGGAGGGTTAGAGATTTACATGTTTTAGTTGGGAACTTTATGTATGTCACTGACTTCATGATTGTTGAAGATTTGGCGAGTGTTATAGATTGTAGCTTATCCCATGTCGTATTAGGTAAGCCGTTTGTAGAAGAGTCCAAGTTAAGTTATGATCAATTTGAAGGGACAATTCAATTTTCTAATGGAACTGATAGGATCACATATAGAATGCCTAATAGGATGAAGGAGTTTCGTTTTGTGCACCAACTTGATAAAGATAACATTGATGCAATTGAGAACATCAATGAAGAAGATAAGAAGAAAGGCATGGATTATGTATGGGGAAAACAGAGCCTTTTTTATAAGGATTGCTTGACCCTCGGACCTAAGTATAAGGTTGATAGGGAAATTGCCAAAAGGATTGTAGAGGCAATTGAGAAAAAGGTAAAGAGCCTTTACAAAGGATATTTGCAATCGGATCCGGAATTTGAGACATATGTTAGTGATGACCTAGAAACCGTGACCAACGATGGAGTCACGTAGGTAGGGTGACTTTGAGTCTATCTACAAAACTCGTTAATAAAGAAAAGCGTTTCTTGGGAAGCAACCTAAGCTTTATTTGCTTTGTTTGTTTGTTTATTTGATTTTATTTGTTTCCGTATGTATGTTTTATTTTTATTGCTAACAATTCATGTTTCAAATTGCATTGTGAAAATGCTTTATTTTGTTTTTAACTTCGTCTTAACTACATATAAAGGTATTTTGCAAAAAGATAAGTGTAAGGGAAATCTAAATTTGTTTATAAGAACGAATTGGACATGAATTGTAGCAATATAAAATGAACATACATATTAGTATCTGTTTGAGTCAAATGCTTGTATCGAGTCATAATGAAATTTTGCAGGATTCCAGGAATTAAGGTATTTGTTTTTTCGGAAATTTTCTGGAAACTAAACATAAGAATTCTGTCAGGTCAATTCTGACGGCATCAGGCTTTAAAACCTGACGGCGTCAGGTACTGATTCCAAAAAAAGATTTTTAAAATTTAGTTTTTCTGCCGGACTATGAAAATTACTGCATCGTTAATTCCAAGAATCTGCAAAATTTTCATTCCACAAGCATTATATCCATATATAGATTTCGCCGCTAATTTTATTCAAGGTTTGCCTAGATTGTTTTCTCAGGTTTAACATGTTACATTGGACAAGAAGATGAACATGGAATCAAGTTCATGACATCAAGCTTTTGGCGTCGCTTTGACCTTGAAGCTTTTACCTCATCTTGGAAGAAGATCTAACCATGTTACCACACGATCCACATTAAACGAATCAGGGGAGTATTTGTTTCATTCTTTCATTTTCTTTACTTTTACATCTTTTATGTGAACATTGGGGACAATGTTCAGTTTAAGTGTAAGGGGGTAAATGAAGACACCTTAAAAAATGCAATTACGCTTGATTTTTGTTTGTTTAATGGTAGATGTGTAATAAAACTAAGAGAAATATTTGTTAGGGCAATTTTAGCGCCAAATTTAAATTTTTTTACAACATACAGGAGTGAAACTTTAGGCATAATAAGCGTCTCATGGATAGGAGTTGTATTACTAGCACAAATACCGTACCACTAAAAAATTTTCCCAAATATGTGAGGTTCACCCCTAGAATTGTTAGGAAAAGCATTCATTGTTGGTGCTTGTGTGTGTACCGGTAGTAATTAGATTCTAGAACTTGCGTAGTGACCATCCCAAATCCACAAGTGAGACTACATTCGTGTAGTTAGATTTACTACATGATAAGAGGCATTAGGATAACCCATGTTTTACACCCGTAATATAATTACATTGGCTACATTGGTCAAGTAATTTTCCCACACCTTAGCGATATACTCATTTTTAGTACACGATACCCCTAGTACACCCCTCAGAGCCTATCTTTTCGTTTCTAACTTTAAGCATTTTACTTAAAGGAAGAATTTGTTTACAATCCACCCCCAAATGTACACCCAAATCGCCTTAGCCTACCTTGTATGCACTCATCTTTAGTGCATTATTGTGACAACATTTGTTTAAACCCTTAGTTAATTGTCTAATTGATTACATGGTTGCTAAGTCGAGTCATATCCTTGTACATATTGTTTTGGGACGATTGGGACTCATGGGTAAAGTACTAATGTAATGGAGTAATGGGGAAGAAGTCAATTATTACCCCCATATGTGCGTTAATATATTAAAGTACTCCAAGTTTTTCAATTATCTTAATTCGAGTCATTAGAATAGTTAATTGTAAAGTATGTAAAAGTTCAAGTGTAAGGGGAGAACCGAGGCCCCTATGATATACTCCCTCCGTCCCATATTAAATGTCCTGTTTGATTTTTCAAAGTCTTTTTTTCTCAACTTTGACCTTAAATATTTTCGTTTTTGTAATATAATACTTGATAAAATATATGAATGGATTAAGTTTTAAATGTATTTTCATTGCGTATAATTTAAGGTCAAATACTATATAACACAAGCAAAAATATTTAAGGTCAAAGTTGATAAAGAAAGACTTGAAAAGTCAAACATGGACATTTAATATGGGACGGAGGGAGTATTATTTTGGATGGTAGGGCAAGAGTGTATGAAAAAAAAATCGAAAAAACAAGAAAAAACGAAAAAAAATTGGAAAAAGAAAAGTAGAAAAGACATACGAACTACCATCCCGTTTCCTTTTATTTATGTTTATGTTATTTTCTTATTAGCTTAAGTCGAGTCGAGTCTTGGCTTAGCAACGCCACCTTGTGCATGTATTTGATCAAGATATTTAACTCGCCACCACTAAAAATACCCTTTATTCCAACAAACTGTGTTTATCATATCCCTACACCTAACATTACAACCTTTGAAAAGCCCTCTTTGATAGTTTATCTTAGGTGCTTACGCCTAGTGGAGGAGGTTTTCGATCCTTTCCCAAGCCTATGGTAATCTATTTGCTATGACAGGTAATGAGTGATATTTTTCCATTTCCATTTAGTTATATAGGTTTATAACACCCGAGAGATGAGAGTATCCATACACTATTTGTGAGGTGCTAGTATATGATTTCCGTGCTTGTTATGACTAGGGTGGAATGATTATTTGTTGTAATTACTTTTATATTAGTGTTAAATGACCCCTAGCTCATATTTTGATTGGAATAAAAGCGCATTTGCTTGAGGACAAGCAAATCTCAAGTGTAAGGGCATTTGCTTGAGGCTTTTACACGTGATGGCGTCACGTGTAAATTCACCTAGGCCGTCACGTTATAACTTAAAGAGAGACGGCCCAGAGAGATTTAAAGAGGGACGTCGTCAAGAGTAGATCTAAGCAATCCGAGAAGGGTTTTGGCGGCGAGGTGACGGCGTCACGAGCTTAAACGTGACGCTGTCAAGTTGTAAAATCTATATATAATTTTCTAATTTTCATTCATTAAGTGTGGAACTTTTGGGAGAACTTTAGGGATAAAACCCTAGGTCGTGGTTTACTGTATTTTCAGGGGTTTTCCACCCTTGAATCATTCATGTTCAATTAAAGATAACTCTCCTTTCAAATCAATCAATATGTCTATGTGTTGCTTGATTATATCTTATGCTTGTCTTTACTTTAATATGCTAGGCTAGGTTTCTCTTGTGTTTGCTTAGATCTAATGAAACATAGCTATTGATTTCTTGTTGTTGGTTTGTTATTGATTGTTTGTGGGTGGGTGATGTGATGTTAGATAAGAAAACTGGCTAACTCCTATACGGTAACTTGCTTGAACGTCTTAAGAAACATGAATCGGATGTGTACTACGATTATATGGTTGTATTTAATGCATAAGCGAATTCTAGTGATCCCATGTTAGGAGCTTTTAGTCGGCTCGACATAGGAGTGAAGTAGAGCTTATAGAGTTAGGAAGATCGTACACGGCCCTACGAATAGTTTAAAGGAATACAACCTGTCATCCACACAATTGTAACAAACAATTAACCGGTAAAAGATAGATAGGGAGTAAGAAATCTAAGTAAAACCACTTTTCTTCAATTAAGTTTCACAACCAAATATTTCTTGTTATTTTATTTTATTTGCATTAGTAGATATTTGGGTTGGTGTGATAGCAACTAATTCTGCACACTCTTCCAAATACCCGAGATTTTACTTGCTTTCATAAAATACAAAAAAAAAACAAAAAGAATCATCCCTCACCCTTACCTAAATTAGAGTAGTTTTCAATTCTAACGACACTATTCCCGAGAGAACGATCACTCCCGGTACTTGCACTTCACTATACTAACATCGGTCAGGTACACTGCCTGGTGGGGGTTGTAAGCTTCTCAAGATCCCTTGGAAGGAAAAACTACTGCGAGAGTTCCAAAACCAACGCATCATCTTCCTTTTTGTGATGTTTGCATCTCCAAGTTCATTTGTAATTTTGCAATCCTCAATTCTTGTTGAAGATTGCTTCGGTTATTTATATATTTCATTTTTTGGAAAAAAAATAAAGAAAAAAAAAAAAAAAAAAAAAAAAAAAAAAAGTTAGCTCTTAAACTTTTTGGTTATTGTAAGTTTGACCTTTTAGATTTCTAAGCTTTATTTTGTGGCATGTCGACGTCTATTCCGATTCAATTTACTTTTTTTCCTTGCTCATTGATTATGTGTTAAGTATAGCATGGCTCTCTTACTTTTGTACTAGTTTGTTCTTTGTTATGTGAAAAAACAAAAAGTGACAGAAGATAGAAAATGGAAGGAATAGAAAACAAAATCGGAGGGAAAAAAAAAAGAACAAAGAAAAAAACCCAAAATAATTAAGAGGTAAATTTGCGGACACATTTTGGTGTAAAAATTAAATGAGAAGAAAATTGATAATTAAAAGAGAGCAATTAATAGAAAAGAAAGGAAAGACAGAATTGTGGATTTAATCTTTGATTAAATTTAATGGTGTATATATTCATTATAATAAATGATACATGAGCTAGACCTAATTGTAACCTACAATTCCTATGATTATAATTACTTTTGTTATCCCTAGTTTGCCCCTAATAAATAGTTAAAATTAATGACAAGTGATTCAACAAAACAAAATTAGGTCTTTTTTTAGGCATACTAATTAGGTCCATATAGTCGCATTAATGAGAAAATTAGGTTTCCTAACACCATGTACAATAAAAAGTTTAATACGTATAGCTTTTAGGAAAATCACATTGAAAAATGCTTAATAATATCATTGAGATCGATATATACACTTTGTTTGAAATTATATGGCTTTAGGACAGATTCATATTCTACATGTCTCCTCTCGTTTTCAGTATGTCAATATATCTTCAGCAAAGGTCTTCCAACTTCTTTATTTCTTAAGTTTCGTGCCAGCTTCAACGTTCAAAGACCTCACACTCAAACTCCGCGGGGTATTAGTCTGTCGATTATGCTACCATACAGCTCATTATTGCTTATTAGTTACTTTGAGGCTTAGCCCATGTTTGTTATCTTACTTTGCAAGACATTTACACTATTTAATACGTAGTATTTATACTTGCTTAATGACAACTGTTTATTATTAAGAATTACAAAATCTAACATTCACATGCAATGTTCTACTTTGCATGTGTAAATAGAGGATCATGGATCATGTTTATATAAAGTGGAGGATTATTAAACATATAATATGTTAATACAACTCAAATACATCTAGTGAATATTTTATGGAATATGAACATTCATTTTTAAGTTGAACTTTTGAATCTTCACTTATGAATGTGTTTACTTTTGTGCACTTTAAAGTTTAAACATTTTGGATGTATATAAATATATGATTTGCGTTTAATAGCTTTTGATATTCTATTATTTTTGTTCTTGGTGTGAATTTCTGGCGTGGGTGATATCGAGATGGGTGTACTAACATGTATGGAGGACAAAGGTGATGAAGAAACTCATATAATTCTTTAACTCTGATTTCCTTTCTTTTCTGAAATTTAAAGATGTTCTACACATTATTGAGATATAAGGTGGTATTTTTTTAATGAAAAACTTACATTATATAGTTTTTGGACATTTTATTTTAACAAAAACTGCTTATATAACCAAATGGGTAACCTAACGGTAAGAATACCAGTCTTTTAAAGTGGAGGTCAAAGGTCGAATATAACGGGAAGAAAATTAATCCCCTTGTGGCCATGGAGGTTCACCTGCGCCGACTCCGGCCTATCCAAAAGGGTAGTCGCCCTGGGATTGATCGGCTCGCAATATCGAATCGAAAGCTCAGGTAAAAAAAAATGATGTCTTTTTGATTCTGGCTTGTAGGTGGTGGCTGGTGGAGGAAATGCGAAAGCCATGGTGGAAGTTATAGATGTATGTGAACCGTTGTAGTTGGCATAATTGTGCAACACATCTTTATGTTTATTATATTAACTTTTTTTTTTTTTTAACTAAGTGGACAAAGATTGACAAATATATGTACCCAAGTAGGATCAACATCCTCTAATGTTAGTCTCTCTATGTTTTTGTTATGTTAAACAAATCAAATAAAAGTAAATTAATTATTGGGGTTATTATCAAGTTAAACATGAGGCTCACAAAGTTACTTCCTCTCACAACATCCTAACATGAGAAGAAAATGAAAGAATCTTAATCCATGTACCCACGAACTTGGCAAATAAAATTATTTACAAGGTGATGGCTTTAGTAGGTTCTAAATAGTCATCATTACAATTTCTATGTTACTATTATACAGAGTTTGATAGTTTGTCAATAATTATATTTAGAGTAAAATACATCGTTGGTCCCTGAACTTTCCACAAAATATTGTCATGGCCCTTAACTTTTAAAAATCGTCGCCTGGCGTCCAAAAGTATGGATTTTGAGGCCGAATGCATCCCTTGACCAGAAATGGTGAGGTCAACGCTCAGTTTTGGTTCATTTTTCCAAGGGCAATATAGTCCAACCACATTTGNAAAAAAAAAAAAAACGCATTACATGTTAGCTTGATGCATTGAAATACATAATGTACTAATTTTATTACCGATATACGTAATAAACTTTCAAACTTTGTCTCAAAATACATAATATAATATGACTGGGGTTCATTCAGGTTACCATTGATGCGACGTCTTTGCGACATTCAAGTGTATTAGACGAGTACCCATGTATAACAAATGGGATTTTATAATGACATATTGTTATAGTAATACTAGCAGGGTACCCGCGCGATGCGGCGGCGGGTACCTTGTGACTAAATTTTCCAGCGAACAAATGTTATTTTGTTTTAGGCTGCTGGATTCAGATTTATGTTTTGGAAACTTAATTAGATTGTACATTGTGGTTAAATAGTTGTATATTTTGGTTAAGGGGTGAATTAAATTGTGTATTAATTGTATGTGTTAAATAGTATTTTTTTAGTTTTATTTGTGCTTCAACTACTTGTAAATTATGCTTTTTCACTTGTATTTTTGAATGAAGGGTGTTTTTAATAATGTATTAATTGTAATATATGAGTGGTGTGTTTTTAGTTTTATGTGTGCTTTAGATACTTGTAAATAATGCTTTCAAGGTTGTATTTGCTTAAAATTGTATTAATGGTGGTCTTAAAATATTAAAGAGGAGGGAAGTGTCTTCCTCTAATATAAGTAGTATAGATTTTGAGACACGATACACTACACTTAACCAAAATATAATTATAACTATAGGCCGCTTAAAAATCTCGTTGCTATGCATGTGTAATCATTTAATATAATAAACCGTGTTTCAATTATGTATGTATTATCAAGTCAACTTTTACATCAATGTATTGTGAAGTCAACTTTATATTTTTGTTTGTTTGTTTAAATCATGTGTTTTCTTAAATAAATTTTAAGTTTTTAAGATTGTTAGATTTTTTTTAAAAAATAAGATACGCATAGAATTTTCTTGCTGACTTGTTCATCTTCTCCAACCAATTACGGCAAACGCTACTTTTTATGACGATTAAGAGGGGAAGGTGTGGGCTCGTTGCCCATGCTCGCCGTCTGACGTGGAGTCCCATTTTGCCTCGTTGCAGCTCGACACCACACTGGGTGGAGCTCGTTGTAGCTCGTCGTTTCCTCCCTCTTTGTGCAGGCAACGAGCTAAGTTTGTGTACTAGTTGCAGCTTTTTTCACTTTTATATTGTTTTGTTTTTGTAACGTTGGGTAACGTTTATTTTACAACGTATACTTTTTATTTTTTATTTATTTTTTATTTTCATTTTTTTTATAAAAGTAACTTATTTTCCTCTATAATAGCATAACATAGTTTACATTTCAATCAAGTTTACACCAAATATATTTCATACACTTACACATACTAAAAGCAAGAAACATGAGCGACTCATCTTATTCAAGTGTTAGCGACTTTGGAGAGATAACGGAGCTAGAGATGATTATCCAAGAGTTTGAAAACGAGCAATTGTTGCAAAACCAAGAAGCCGGTCCTTCACAACGTCGTAAATACATTCACCGTGAACGTGAAGTTGCTGAATCACGTCTACTGGGCGACTATTTTGGTGACAAACCAAAATATACGGAAGAAAATTTTCGACGTCGTTTTCGTATGAGCCAAAAACTATTCTTAGAAATAGTCAAAGGTATCGAAACTTTTAGTGAAACTCATAATCCTCTTCCATCGCATTTTGATTTCTTTAGACAACGACCTGATTGTCGGGGTGTAATGAGTTTTAGTGTGATTATGAAACGCACATGTTCACTACCCCAATTGGCTTACGGGATTCATGCTGATGCATTAGATGAGTATTTACAAATAGGTGAACACTGTGCACGCGATTGTCTAGATTTTTTTTACTATGCGCATTATCCAGTTTTTTGGGAAAGAGTTTTTAAGAAAACCAACCGAGGATGACATTCGCAACTTATACCACGCACATAGCATAGTTCATAAGATTCCGGGAATGTTGGGAAGCATCGATTGTATGCACTGAGAATGGAAAAATTGTCCGAAAGAATGGCAAGGGCAATTTCACAGAGGTGATAAAAAGTATCCAACTATAATGCTTAAAGCTGTTGCGTCGTATGATTTGTGGATTTGGCATGCATTTTTTGATGTTGCAGGTGCGAATAACGATCTAACCGTTTTATATAATTCTCCGTTATTTGACGACCTTATTGATGGCATCGGCGATGTTGTTCCATTTGAAGTATACGGAACAAAATTTAAGCATGGGTATTATCTAGCTGATGGAATTTACCTAGAGTGGGCAGCTTTTGTCAAATCCTTTACGATTGCAAACAACCAAAAAGCCGCCGCATGGAAAATGAAACAAGAAAGTGCTAGAAAAGATATCGAAAGAGCTTTTGGTGTCCTCCAAGGATGTTGACGTATTATTGCCGAACCGGCGCGTGCGTTTACTGTCGGCAAGTTACGGAGAATCATGTACTCGTGCATCATAATGCATAACATGATCTTGAAAGATCAAAAATTTGCGATATCCGAAGCTGCCGAAATGTATATTCCTCCGACACCAAATATGCAACAGACGTGGGTTGAACGTTGTGCAGTGCAAAGAAAAAAAACAAAAGAACTACACGATAAACGCGCACACCGAAAGCTTCAACGATGTCTCATCGAGCATGTTTGTCAACAACAACAATGGGAAAAAATTCAACAGAATAGGAATAATTAGTTTCGTTATAAGTCGTTGTATTTTATTTCGTATCTTTTTTTTTCTTTCTTTCTTTTTTTTAACGTTATTTTTAGTTGTGTGTAATATTTATTGTGTTGTATTTTTTTTTTTAAGTATTAATGAAATGAATTGGTGTCTTTTAATGAAATGAATTAAAAAAAAAATGTGTAAGTGGTGGACCCCAAATAAGTAAGTTGAGGTTAGTTGTGAGTGAAGAGGAGGTTAGTTTTGAAGAGGTGTTGGGGGTGACCGGTGATGCGGAAGATGTGGCCCCCAAATGAGTAACTCACCCTTGTCACCACACCTTCCACTCTAAAAATAAATCTTATATAGCTCGTAACCAATGTTTTGCGGCACCATACGTCCGTACCATGGACCAAACCAACTCGTTCAAAAATGGGGTCGGAATTGCATCCTCCAACCTTCGAGAATATGTGTTTATCATAGTTTTAAGTTTTAACATACGAGATTTAAAATTATGTTACCATGTGTATACTCACTCCTCCCTCCTTTTGACGCTATTTCTCACTCTAGATTTTCTCAACGTAACCAATCAACACACAAACAAAATTTTCTATTATCAACTTAAAACTTTCATACTTCTGATCGAGGAACTACTTTGAAAAACATGTGTTCGCGGGAACTTCGAGGGATGGCTGATGGCGGCGGTTGCGGTGGCTGTATTTTCCGGATTCATGACACGGGATATATATATATATATATATATATATATATATATATATATATATATATATATATATATATATATATATATATATATATATATATATATATATATATATATAGACACACACACACACATAATCAATCTGTGAAGGCTTGTGTGCGCGCAATCACCTTCTTCGACCACTTGTTATATGGGTTATGAATTTTTGATATTTCAATAACAAATTTGGGTGCTTTACCAGTAATTTCATGAATTCATGTGAGAAATATATAATGCGAATTCCTTTATAAAAATGTATGTAAGGAACTCGAAAGAAATTTAAATTTGACATAATTGAGATAAGCGTACGACATATACATGCATTTATGTGTTTCTTTTTGCGTTTAATATTGATTACATTCACTACAAGGATTTTCACTTTTAACGACGACACGGCGACGCATGTCGTCGCCAAAGTGGTCAAACATGCTAAAGGCTTTTAGCGACGACATGTCTTCGTCAAATCGCTGCCGTCATAGGTTCATCGCTAAGCTTTTGGCGACAACGAGTGAGGCCTGCAAAATTTCAACACATAAGCTTGACCAAAGTGGGGTCTACTTAGCCACGACACATGTCGTCGCTAAAGGTTTTGGCGGGTTAACTAAATTGTTTCGCGGCTGTTTTTTTTTTTATCATTCAGAAAAATGGTTGACACTTTTTTTTTATCCGCGAGTTAGTACAATACTAAGTTAGTTATTCGATTATACAGTATTTACCCAGAAGGTAGTCCATGTCTACCTCGAATAATAATTAGTGATTCGATTCCACAGTAAATACCCAGATGATAATCCTTGCTACCCTCAAATCGACACATCTGTGGGGCAGAACCTCACAGATTTCACTTTGAAGGAAAACCCCCACGGAGAGACTCAAACTTTAGACTTCTCGCATGTAGTAACAACCTCCCCAAAGTCATCTTTGGTGGCCAACTGAGCTAGCCCATTTGGTTAAAAAAAATGGTTGACACTTTTAACGACGACTCATGTCATCGCTAGCGTGGGTCCCACAGTCAAGCATTTGACAAAATCAAAGTTGAAAATGGTGGGCCTCATGACATCTTTTAGCAACGACAATCGGTGTCACTAAAAGCCTTATGTGGCCAAAGCCAGAAGTTGTTGTAGTGTAATTTGTTATCTACCTCCAGTATATAAGGAACCCTTTGAATGATACATATACACTTTTAAGAGTGACATGTATAATAATCCATGTATATATTAATAGAATGACAAGTGTATTTTAACATACTAATTAGTAAATATTTTTACTTTGTGGAAAAATAGAAGAGGGTTGAATAGTTTTACATCTTTTTAAATTTATAAAACTTGGTTTCAAAATATTGATTCGAGTTTATTCAATTGTTTGTTTGAAAAACCTTTGATTAGAGTTTAGTATTAAAACAACTATATGATCTATTATATGCGTCCTTTTATGTTTGTTATAAAAACTTTGTTTTCGAAAACTTTGTTTACTTTAAAATGTTTAAATTCGATATTATGTGAATTCAAGTCTTGCACAATATAAACAATTATAACTAAGTACTAAAACAATAATAATGTAAGTAAGATAATAAGTAAGAGATTGAAAGATCGAACCGCGAGACAAAAGATTTATAGTGGTTCGGCTACGAAGCACCTCTTCGCCCTACTCCACTCCCCGAGCACCTAACTCGAGAGTTTTCTTCACTATGTCAACAAGCTCCCTTATGGCGGAGAAAACCTTACACACCACAACACAACTTCTTCACAACTTTTTTCACACCTACTTCACAACTTCTTCACAACTACTTTACAACTTCTTCACACCTAAGCACTACCTAATCACACTACTTCTTCTTCACACCTATACTACTTGCACACCACAATCAATTCACAACTTCTCTACCTACACACCTTACTAGCCTAATTCCTTATGCTTCTATCTAACTAATATTCACAACTTATACACAAATAAATGAATAATATGCAAATGATGATGCACAATCAACTTGGATGTGGAGGTCACAACAAGTTGTAATACTTCTTGTCTTGAAGGATTGAAGTATTCTTCTCTTGCACTTGAATAGAAGAAGCTTGGATCACTTGGAAACACAAGCTTATGATTATATGATCAAAGGGTTTAAGAGAATAGAAATGGAGATTTAGATCAGAAAGTTTGGAGTGCAAAAGGTGAGGAAAAATGCCAGATTTGAGCCAGTATTTATAGGGAAAAAAAATACTGTTCGGGAGCGTGGCCGATCCCCTTAATTAGGGACCGGTCCCCTTAATAATTAAGGGGACCGCCTTTATAATTAAGGGGGCCGCCCAAAATTTTTTTCCAGAACTTTTGTCTTTTTGTGGAGAAGGTTTTTCCTGAAGAATATAGCTATTTTTTGGGTAGAAATTTGAATTCAAAATATTTATTTTGAATATAACATTTCTTATAAATACAAAAACATTTTGTATAAGTTTAAAAATGTTTGTCCCACTTTATAAAAAATGTAAGGTTTGTAAAAATAAAAATTCCTTTGATCATAAAATGCATTAGACACTTTGTTTATTCATACCTTAAGTGATTTGGATGTTAAAGTGAATATTTATGACTAAATACTTGTTTACGACATAATCTTTTAGTTTAATGAGTTTACGTTTTGTGATTATCAAAACATAGATATATCGATATATGTTAATAACGTTTTTAGGCATTATTTATATCAAGATACTTGCATTGCCATATACGAGCCATTTACCCATACATTCACAACTAGCACATTGTCACTCTCTGATCACTTGTGTTACTTTCACACCTTCAATCTCAATAATTTTACATGCAATTAAAAGCTCATTTTTAAGTTGAACTTTTGAATCTTCACTTATGAATGTGTTTACTTTGTGCACTTTAAAGTTTAAACATTTTGGATGTATATAAATATATGATTTGCGTTTAATAGCTTTTGATATTCTATTATTTTTGTTCTTGGTGTGAATTTCTGGCGTGGGTGATATCGAGATGGGTGTACTAACATGTATGGAGGACAAAGGTGATGAAGAAACTCATATAATTCTTTAACTCTGATTTCCGTTCTTTTCTGAAATTTAAAGATGTTCTACACATTATTGAGATATAAGGTGGTACTTTTTTAATGAAAAACTTACATTAAATAGTTTTTGGACATTTTATTTTAACAAAAACTGCTTATATAACCAAATGTGTGAGAAAACTAGAAGGGGGGTTGAATAGTTTACCGCTATTTTAAGTTGATATATCCTTTTAAACTTTCGTATAATTCAAAGTTATAATCTAGATATACTTTATATTACTATTGGACGAAATATAAACAAAAGATACTATCAACAGATGTCAACCAAAAGATAATACGTAGCATGCCAAGAATTAAAGAAGGAAAACGATCAACCATGACACGAGCTATTTATNATCCATCCCACAACACAATTGCACACAATAACAACATAAATATTCTCACATTGCATCTAAAGCTTCCTGATCATAGTCTTTTGTGTCCGACGAATCCGATTTCCCAAACGTCCCAGCAGCATCGTCTTTTTCCGTAATGACCTTTTTACCCTTATCAACATTATCTCTTTCTACAACAACCTTTTTACCCTTACCGACATTACTCTTCCTCTGATTCTCCAAATCATTTGCTAATTCTTTCAACCTCATTGCCTTAAGCTATACAACCAATTCACAACACAAATTATATTCAAAATAGCCTAAATGCATAGGTTCAAGGTCATAAAATAGCAACGCATTTTCCTTCAATTTCCATTATCATATTTGTACTTTACAAACTTTCAAACTGTGTCTCGGTTTTATACCTATCGCTGACGTGTCAGAAGTATTTTGATAGTTTCTAAAGTGATAAACAGTATGATATCGGGACACAAATTAGTAGTTTGTAGATATAATTGAACGAAAAAATGCGGCATAGCTGTCACGCACTTGATGTCCCCCACAAGAGGTCTCAGGTTAAACTTCACTAGGTACACATCTTGGGGGTGGTTAGTGGAAAGGTCGAAAACGGTATATAAGAGTGAAGAGTCACCTTCCCGGGTAACCTAATCACGGGAAACCTCATCCGTATTTAGGGACTGAAAGTTTAAGCTTATTTGTGGGCTTATCGGCTTATTTGATTACGCTGTATATTTCATAAGCCCAAACTTTCTCGTTTATTTTGAGACTTATCCGGATACCTTAAAATAAGCCGGAAAATTTAGGCATGTGAAGTATAAGCTGAAATCAAATAAGCTCACAAGCCCACAAATAACCTTAAACAAACACCTCCTTAAAAAACATACAAATACGAAAAAACGGAACTTGAATGAAAATACGTTGCTATTTGGGCATATAACGATGAAAGCTAAAAACTAACAGCAACTAACATGATTAAGTAGCAACTTCTCAGCAGTTTTACGTATCTTAGCTTGGGCATTTTCGCGGTGACGTCTACGAGCAATAACAGTTCTACGCTTAAGGGCAGGAGTAGCACCATCAAAAACAAAGACAGGCTTGGTTCTAAGGTATAAAAGCTTACAAATCCTTCGAAAAAAGCCTAAAATATGAGCATTTCTAACCATCTCACCGCGCTCGTCTCGCATTGCTTTCATAAACTGTATCATCCATATACTCGCATCTGTTATCAATATTATTATTATTATAAACAATAAATAATTAGTAACATTATATGTTAAGAGTTAAGACGTAGATATGTTTACTTAAAGTGAAATTAATTAGGAGGGATGAGTGTGGGACCTATGGCGAGGCGTTTTCCGGCGAGGGTTTCGACGGAGACACGACGACCGACGGGGGATAGTAGGTCCCACAGGCCGTGAACACCCATGTTTTTTTTTGGGGTTATTGATTAATGGTTCTGTTAATGGTTGCCGCCAAATTTTTTATTTGGGGGTTAAGATGAGTAGTGATTGTTTGTGTTTCTTTCTGTGCAAGAAGGTTAAACCGCCTTGAGTTTAAAAGTCAAACCCGACCCGATTGTGACCGGATCTGTCTTCTTTGGTGTGATGTGGCCCTCGGTTGACCATTAAAAGATACTCCCCGTTTAAAANATTGCTCGTGACATACAACAGCAACTGAAATTGGAGCTAAACCAAGCATATAACATGCTATTCAAAGAACAACATACAAGCAGCAAACACAAACAAATAACAGTGACCAATTCACCAATTCACTTCAACATTCATTTTTGAAAATTCCCTATAAAAGGGCATTTAGTTTTCCATTTAGCTTCCCATCCTTTTTAAACATTCTGAGTGGCCATATCTTTGTTTCCTCAATAGTAGGTGTCTTTTTATTCTTAGCAAGCTTATCAACAAGATCTTCCTCCTTTCGCCAAAGTAGAAATATATCATGCATTCTTTTATACTCTTCTATCAATACAACATATTGGTTTTGTGAAGTAGGAATGGGAGGGCATTCAACATTATATTCTCTTTGCAATACAACATATTGGTTTTGTGAAGTAGGAATGGGAGGGCATTCAACATTATATTCTCTTTGCAAACTAGCAAATTTGTTGCTAGTTCTCACACCTTCCATAGTTTTATTGGTCTTCCCTTCCCTTTTTTTCATCCACTTACTTACCACCCTCAATAGAATGGTAAGTTAGAGTGTTAACGAAACCAAAACCTTAGAAATCATAATTTATAAACTTTTTAACCAAACATTTTATAGCATGTTAAATCAAATTTATCAGTTTTAATAATTACAACTTTTTAGTCCATTAGAAAGTAACATAACGTATTCAACCAGAAAACTAAGTGTATGATTGAATTTTAATAAAATAAACACCGTTAAACATTTTTTATATTTAATAAAAGAAAATTGTTTTGCAGGCTTAATAGAATGACTAAATTTGTGACTAAATAAACGTTACAGCTATTTATTGGTTTGGAAAAAATGAGTTCATTTGTTGTCACCAACAATGTTGTCACATGCAGTTAAGTTTTAGACGTATGCCAATTAACGCTCTTAATGAAAATTACATGCTTAAAATATATTTTTTGAACGCAAAGTAAAAATCTCATAATACAAACAATAATCTTAAATAGAACTTAAACTCAAAATCTTAAATAGAACTTAAACTCAAAATCATTTGATTGATAAACATCTCATATTCTCACGTACCTCTTGTCTACAAGACGTACCTCTTGTCTACAAGTCATTTACTAAAAAGAGAAACAAAAAGTATAATTTTCTTATAAATTGGAATCCGTAGTTTTTTTTATTACTTTTGTTTTTAAAACACACTTATAAGCTTTAATAAATGTTGAAACCAAAAAATGGACCAAAATATGACTTTGCCATGCCATGTATCATTAACTAAAGAGCTATGTTAGAGCACCCGGTGTGGTTCAACAGCGAGGCTCGTCGTTCCCACGTGGCCTTCGCCGTTCCTCGCCGCCACACCGTGGGTGCCTCGCCGTTGCTCTATTCTTTGTGGGCACGGTGAGAGGACAACGTGTACGATTTGCAGGCTTTTGATTTTTTTAAACGTTATACAACGTTTATTTTGCAACGTTAAGTTTTTTTTTTTTTTTTTTTTTTTTTTTTTTTT
>LBNU01010896.1:41563-58958 GCA_014162995.1 Artemisia annua | reverse complement strand
AGTTTTCCCTTCTTTTTAACTTGTAAAATGTTTGTTTGAAAAACCTTCAATTAGAGTTTATTATGAAAACAATATATAATCAATATGATTAATTATATATGTGTACTTTTGAGTTTGTTTTCAAAACTTAGTTTTATGAATAAAGCTTTGGTTGATCTTTATGTGAATATGTTTTCCTTTTGAAATCTTAAAACGTTTTGTATCAAATCATCTATTAAGTTACACTTAATATGAGGAGTGTGAATAATAATGTAGTCGATCATATCATATAATTATGCACATCATCACAATATTAACTTTCAACTATAACACAATCAATCATCATGACAATATAAGCAACACCCAACACATAAATGCAAGCATAGATATAAAGCGATAAATGAAAGAGTAAATGTAAAGAGATAAGAGAAAGAAGATGCAAACCGGACACGATGATTTATAGTGGTTCGGCTACAAGGTCTCCTTCCTTGCCCTACTCCACTCCCCGAGTCACCTACTCGAGAGTTTTCTTCACTACTCAACAAGCTCCCTTTTAGCGGAGAAAACCTTACACAACGTTGCTTACATTATTTAACGACACTAAGCTAAATGTCGGGTTCTAATAGTAGCTAGAACCAATCTCACGACACGACTTCAATCACTACACAACTTCTTCACAACTTCACGACTTCTTCTGGGAGAAGCGAAACCGTCATGTCAGTCAGAGGCGATGACGTGGCATGATGTCAACCGTACAAATCATGGAGGAACGGGACGCGTGGCGAACGCTAGTGGAAAGGGCAACAGTAAAGCCCATGGACCTCAAAATTTTTTACTGGGCCTAAGGAAGCCCGTTAAAATTCAAAATATACTTTGGGGGGTCAAGTGAACGATGGGCGGTAACACAGGCAAAGTTAAAACAAGAAAAATCAAAAATAAGGATGACAAATAAAATGTACAAGGGATAAACAGGTGCAGGTAAGTATTGCACCAACCGGCTCCGGACCGGTGCTGCAATACTGGGGGGGACATGTTGACGTATATGCCGGAGAGCAGCATACCGGAAGTAATGATGGTGTGCCGGAGGACACGACAAGCCGGATGGCATACTGCTGACTGAAAGTCCCAAGTGATTTGACAGGCGCACGTGCACCGCCGCCACCGAGTTTTCAGGGATTTTGTCTAGACAAGTGGGCTGACACCTACGCTACAAGGTAGGCTTACCTCAGCACCCATTGGACAAGTGGGCTGACACCCTACCCCACACAGGTACCAAGGTTGGGTAGTATAAATACCCCAACCATATTTATTGCTCACACCTAATACACACTCACGCATACTTACTCTCATTTAATTCATATACCTTTCGGTCGTACACACACACTTACTCTCACGCCGGAGCTTGGTCCTGGGATAACACCTTGGGCGAGCTAACGTGCGCGTTCTCTTGTGCAGATAACGAGGGATCTCGCTAGAAGGAAGGGGAACAGATCTTTGCTTCAACATCTTGCGTATCCATATGGGTTGATGTCATCTTCCATTGTCCTTCAAAAAAATTGAATTAACGATATTTTGAAAACCAGTGGGTTGTAACAGATAAAAAAAAAGGACAACAAATATGACTACTTTTTTGTGATGCAATAGTTAATATATGTTATGTATACCTCTGAGTTACCACTGGGGCATTCGTTTAGTCGGTGGGGCTTTCATTTTTGAGTCAATAAACTCGGGTTCGAATCTCATCCCTGGCACTTTGCTCCCAGATAGGTACCCACCTACGCAAAACCTATGGGCTCACTGGAGAGACTTTGTGGATATGAGCTCAAGAGTCCGAGAGTCTCGGCTCACTCCAGTTGGTGCCCCACTGGGCCAGGAGAGTTGCCCGGAGCTATTCCTTGTGGGGTGGACAATGGCTGGTGCCAAAAGGCACCCGGGGTCAGGGTGTTCCCGCCAATCTACACCTTTTGTGGATGTATACCTCTGAGTTTGGTGATTTTCAGTGAAGTAATAGCGGCAATGACCGGAGATGGTAAAAATATGATTGCATCAGTATTAGATTTCTATGCGATTGCTACTCATAAAGTTATCTCAACCAGGGGTGTCCAAAAGAACCGAGGAACCGTACCGGAACCGAACCGTATATTAGAACCATGGTACGGTTCTTGGTTCCGAGAACCGTCCGGTTCCGGTTCTTTCCCGAAAGAACCGAACATTTTGAAAATATGAAATTTTATAGGGTTTATTTGGGACATTGTGTAATGTGAATAGCCTTTTAAGAAAATAAAATAAAAAAAAAACCCTAATCATTATTAAGCTGTAACATAAAAAATCTATAATTTAAAAACACATAATAAAAATAAAACCCTAACTTTTAATCAATTCAAAGATCATCATCATCATTCATCAACATGAAAGTAAGTTTATCTCGAAATCACTATCGTAAGTTTATCTTGAATATGTAGTAAACGAGTACTGATGACATACTGATCACAATCATAGTGATATAATATTATAATGTGTGGAAAACTAGAAGGGGGGGGGGGTTGAATAGTTTTCCCTTCTTTTTAACTTGTAAAATGTTTGTTTGAAAAACCTTCAATTAGAGTTTATTATGAAAACAATATATAATCAATATGATTAATTATATATGTGTACTTTTGAGTTTGTTTTCAAAACTTAGTTTTATGAATAAAGCTTTGGTTGATCTTTATGTGAATATGTTTTCCTTTTGAAATCTTAAAACGTTTTGTATCAAATCATCTATTAAGTTACACTTAATATGAGGAGTGTGAATAATAATGTAGTCGATCATATCATATAATTATGCACATCATCACAATATTAACTTGCAACTATAACACAATCAATCATCATGACAATATAAGCAACACCCAACACATATATGCAAGCATAGATATAAAGCGATAAATGCAAGAGTAAATGTAAAGAGATAAGAGAAAGAAGATGCAAACCGGACACGATGATTTATAGTGGTTCGGCTACAAGGTCTCCTTCCTTGCCCTACTCCACTCCCCGAGTCACCTACTCGAGAGTTTTCTTCACTACTCAACAAGCTCCCTTTTGGCGGAGAAAATCGTACACAACTTTTGCTTACACCAATTAGCGACACTAAGCTAAATGTCGGGTTCTAATAGTAGCTAGAACCAATCTCACGACACGACTTCGATCACTACACAACTTCTACATGACTTCACGACTTCACAACTTCTTCACGACTTCACAACTTCACGACTTCTTCACTACTTCACAACTTCTTCTATACTCCACTACTTATTCACACACCTACATCTTCACAACTAAATGACTTCTCCACACTACTACTTCTTCCCACTACTTCTTACTCACTCATTGACTTACTACTAAGTAAGATCATCTTGATCTACTTATTACATATACATAACTCACAACTTCACATCAACATTAACTAGACTCTAATCCATCTTTGCCTTTATAATAGGGAGGATTCTTCTCTTGCACTTTGAGTGATGAGGGATTAAATCACTTGAAACAAAAGCTAATAAACTTATGATCAAAGGATTTTAGAAGGATGTTTAGAAAGATTTGAATCTGAAAATTTTCGTGCAAGAGGTGAGAAAAATACCAGGTTTGAGGTGGTATTTATAGGAGAAAATTTTTTGACAGAATCTGATAGGGGAGCGTGGCCGGCCCCCTTAATTCATGGCCGGCCCCCTTAAAATTAAGGGGGCCGCCCAGCTGTAACAGCCAGATTTTCTGTCTTTTAGTGGGGAAAGTTTATTTGGTGAAAAACTAACTGATTTTGGTTAAAATNAGAAAGATTTGGATCTGAAAATTTTCGTGCAAGAGGTTAGAAAAATACCAGGTTTGAGGTGGTATTTATAGGAGAAAATTTCTGACAGAATCTGACAGGGGAGCGTGGCCGGCCCCCTTAATTCATGACCGGCCCCCTTAAAATTAAGGGGGCCGCCCAGCTGTAACGGCCAGATTTTCTGTCTTTTAGTGGGGAAAGTTTATTTGGTGAAAAACTAACTGATTTTGGTTAAAATTTTGAATTCATATATTTAGTATGAATTAAACATTTTCCTTTATTACCAAAAGTGTTTTTCAAAAATATATATTATGTTTATATCATTTTATAAACTTTGTAGTATTTAAATAAAAATCCCTTTGATCATAAAATGTATTAGACATTTGTTTATACATACCTTAAGTGATTGTTGAATGCATAGAAGATTTGTGATCACAAGTAACTTAAGCACTTTACATTATGTATTGTATCTTACATCTTTGTCATCATCAAAACATGAAGAGGATGTTTAGATTAAATATCGTAATAATATTTATGCCAACATAATGGTTTGAAACACAAATGCGTGTTCTTGATACTTTTGAATAATCATAAACTTATATTTTGAATTTTTTACATTTTGTGTTTATGTTTATGTTATTTTGAACAATTTGAACTAATGGAAATTTGGAATGGTTTGCATTGTTGGAAACATTTTTGTGTGTATTTGTATTGTTATAGCATTATTAGCATGTCTTTATGAATGATCAACGATGAAAAAAATAAATTATTTAAACACTTAGGTTCTTGTAGGAAATTACCGAAATTCCCGTACCGGAACCGAGTACCGTACCGGAACCGTACCGAAGAACTTGGGACGGTTCTTGGTTCCACTTTTTTCATATTTTCGATTCTCGGTTCTTTCGGGACGGTTCCAGTACCATGGACACCCCTAATCTCAACAACCATTTCACTAAAAAACACATAAGCAAAACAAATTAGCCTTTTTCAGCGGCTCAACATTCTGCCTTAACATGTAAAAATGGAAGTGTGTATTGTTTCACATCAAAAGTTGCAACAAATACCTCCCCATTATACATGAGTTGTGTTTAATACTTTAATTAAATGAGTAAAGTCAGAAATGGCTAACAAAGAAACGGATCCGATGTTGCCAACGTATATTAAAATTGCATACAACCTCCTAATATTTTACTTAAAGATCAAGATTTAATATTGTCACCATATTTTTTATAACCATAATTAACCGACACCATTTTGAGCCATAATAAACAATACCAACCTCCGATAAAAACCATGTTTGATCTATCATCCAACGTAGCTGCTCATTTTGCCACTTATGACTTGTTGGACTAAATTTTGTGTAGTAACAATCATAATAGGCTTAATGGATTATATATTTTTCTCTAGCATGTGTGACTTTAGATACTAACATTATACATTTTTAAGACTACTGATGCAAAACATTAAGGGATAACAGCTGGTAGTTTTTAAGAGTGGTACCTTTCAACAACAGCCAAATCACCCATGTTGGACTGATGGTTCCAGTTATGATATTTGTGGATCTGTGGCTCCAAGAAGTTTACGTCCGTACTTAATCACAGCTTCTCCTTCCCAAACCTGCATGAAAGAGCTATAAGTTACTGGTTCAGTTGTTCACCTGTATGATAAAAAGGGTTCCATAAACTATGCCTTATTGGTACATTTTTTACCCAATCTAAACACAAATTGCGCTCAATTATTTATAGTTTGTGGGTAGCTAACAGAAACTATGGTCGCTTTAAGATGCATAACAGACCTCCGCACCTACTTCATTTATAAACTCAACATTGACCTGAAGCTTGAATTCATGTATAGGATGTGCTCGGTACTTAAGGTACATACATTTACTTATTTGTTATACCTTTGCAATTCATAACAAAACTCGAAGCAGGGTATTTAAGTTCCCCTTCTCCATTCACAATATTGAAATGACAAATCAAAATCCAATATCATCACAATTACAGTATTACTAATCTAACCAAATGCACAATTAACTAATGCATCAGTAAAATAACCAAGTATACCTATTGTGCTCCTTAATGCGGCTAATTAGAACATCATACTTGCACGTTAATCTCAACCCATGTTTTCTCAAATACAGTTTCTCCACTTGGCCACCTACCCATAAACGACGCAAAGAAAAAAATCATTAAACACAACCATTCAAAAATAGACATTTAATATACATATCATCTTCCTGCTTTCTTATAAGAATCCAAAACTTACATTCAATCATCTTGTGAACAACCTCATAAATTCTCTGGTCACTGGCATCAAACTCACGAACGAAAACCTCAACAACATCAGCGTCCTCGTCTAAGATTCAATTCATATCTTTAAGATTCAATTCATATAATTAATTAATATATATAAAGTATTATATTAATTATTATATATAGCCAATAAGCGGTAACGACCGTTAAACTAATAGTTACTTAACGAAAGTTACTAACGGTCGTTAGACGAAAGAAAAAGGATCCGGTTGTAAACTATGGGAAGAGAAGGATCTAGAAGCCCTCCCCTCCCATAGGATCGGCCGAACACTCCATTAAGGAGGTGGGATTTCTTTCTTGGGCTCCAAGTAATTATAACTATATATATTGAATCTCTTATTCAATTATTAGTGATATCTCTTGAAACCCTAAGCAAGTTTTTTTTCTTCTTCCTCCCTACATAACCAATCGAACACTCCTTTGTTGTGCAAGGTTCGATTTGTTTTGTAAGCAAGTGATTTACTTGCTTATTGGTTTTGAGAACTAGCATTCTAATTGAATCCTTAATAAAGCGTGTGTGTAAGAACGTAGAGGAATCATACTTTGATTCTTGGTGGTTTTATTCAATGGATCAATATAAACCCTAATTAGGGTTCTTGATTGATTTGGGGAAATTAGTACCCGGTTCTTGATCCAATCCGACACACTTAAAGGTAAACAAGGAAATTAGATTAGGGTTAATTACTTGAATTATTTGATTCTTTAATCCGCTGCATACTTGTGATTGTTATGTTTATATTAATGTGTTAATATGTTAACTCCAACAATACGACATCACGAGCCGTTAACGAGCGTAGTATATTACCTAATAAACACGTAAAAATTGGATCTTTATCAATTATTTGATTGGTTTTTATTGTTCTTGTAATTTTATAAGCCCTTTGGGTGTTTTTATTGTAAAAAGATTGGATCTTTATGATCTTTAAAATTGGTAGAACAAAACCGTAGGTGGTATGCAATTTTTTGTGTTTATAACGTGTAATTCTTGATTATGTGACATTATTCGATCTTGTTTACTATTGTTAATTGTTAATGTGTTATCCATGATGAAAACATGCATGTTTCGTCGTGGATCTTGATTCTTGATATTAGATATAATATTATTGAATTAATTGTTAATTGTATATACATGCTTATTCGATGAATTAATAAATTAATTAAGATGTTTAGTTAATTATTGTAAGACACACGATCACTAAATATTTGAAAATTAATTTTAAGTTTGGGGAAGATTTCATCTTCAATGTTTTTATCAACTTTTATGTGTTATGTGGTGTATCTATTTAATTAAGCTTTATGCAATTGATTTTATTGATGTATGTGGTCCACTTAATACCTACCTTGAAAACAAGTGGGAGCCTTATTTAAATACATACATATTAAACCTAGTTGATTATTAATATTAGGAAATCATCATATTAATATTGGCATGTTGATTAATTGTTAATTTAACCAGCTGCCTAGCGCAGTTGGCCACCAGCTACCCTAGAAGCCTAGGCCCACCCATGTGATGTCTTGATCCAACAAATGACGTGAGTTCGAATCCGTTCCACAGCATGGTTGGGTATTGGGTGGAGGTATTTCACAAACATCAAACCTTTGCTGGGTAGGGTTGATGGGTACCATTATAGTACACAGGGTTGAGGTGTCCCTGCCAATCTACACTATTAATTGTTAATTGTTATATATTGTTATTAGTTCTTTATTTGTTTTTTATTTTTTTGACTCATGTAAAAGCAAAGGGTGTTTTTAGAAAAGTAAATAAACATGACTAACAACTATGAAATTTGATTTATTAAAAGCTATTATCTTGCAATGTCTTATGTGTCGCTATGTGGTTCACTTCGGGCTGTAATTCGCTCCAGTGACCAGACTAGCAAGATTTAATAGTTTATAATGTGTTTTCTAAATTAAAGTTTGTATCTTTTATCGATAACAAGTTTTGTATCAACCAATGACTTTAAAAATCTTAAGTGTCGCTATGTAGTTCGCTTCGGGCGGTAATTCGCTCCCGTGACGAGATTAGCAAGTGGATGGTTTTTACAAAAATTGTTTTTAGGATGATTGACTATAATATTTTCCACGCCCCACTACATGCTTCGACATATGAGGAAATTATGGAAAGAACTTGAGTCTTTGACTCATGTAGTAATACGATATGTTGGTTGGTCTTTCTTTAATTGGTTTTTACCAATACCGCGATATAAATAATATTACTTTAATTTATAAAATCACGTTGAATCGTTAATTTCTAAGATGTTGTGTCATTAATTTTTATATTCACATGATTTGCATATAAATCTTAAGTGACATACAACATAATAAATAACTTAATTGAGTAAAGTTTTTATTAAAACCTATGATATAAAGTTGTATCTTCGTACATATTTGATATACACATCATATTAAATATACCCTTTAAAATTTAAGTTTATGCCATCCAATTGTAAGAACACTTGCAATTGCCTTTTACTTTGCATGAGACGTAGATAAATTGCAACCCAAGGTAAATTACCACTCATTGTGAGACGGTGATGGAATATTTTCAGTTCTTTATTGGACAACTTAATTGAGTTACATGGTGAGTGATGAGTGTGTAAATACTCATCATTTTTACCTAATCTGAACTGCCAAAACATCCAAAAACACCCAATAAGGCATCAAAATAGTGAAAATATCCCAGGGTTGTGTTTTATATGCTTTAGATGCANATGACATTTTATGAGTTATTAAATTAAAAACTGAACTAATTACCGCAATAGAGGTAAAAGCAAACTAGCATGATTTATCCAGTTGTTTTGCTTTAACCCTATAAAGGTGCTACACACCCTTGTGGAATGGTAGGTCTTTTAAGGAGGAAATTGCATGCCCAATTTTCAAGTTAATAAATAGTATTGATGGACAGTCCATCATCTACACAATAGAAATTCATACTCTTTTCAATACCTAAGTAATTGTTACTTGTAGGCATTCAAAGTGTATGAAAGTAAATGGAACGGTATTTGTTTTCACTGGTTAGGTAACACTGACAATGTTGTCAAATCCGGTGGGAGCATTGTAGTTTATAACTGAAAAAGTCATTATTGTAATGTTGTCTAATTCAGTAGGAGCTACAAGCTTTATTGTCTTGTTAGAACCAAGATTATTTCTAGATTGTCTCGAGATAATACATTACTTTCCAACTGTAGACACTCATGTTTTCAAGGATAGTCATGTACGATTCCTTACTAAACAATGTGGCTCTACATCTACTTGTTATGCTAATATCTATGTCACAATCATATTGTTCATATAAACAAACATGTGTCGTGCTGTTTATCTGCTACATGATGCTTTTCCATGCACAAGTGGGAGAAATCTTTATTGTGTGCAAGGTACAATACATAGCAATATGATTAAAGGACTCTCTTGATAGCAAGGTAAGATATTAATGTTCTAATAGGACTTATACACGTAAAATGTAAGATTTCCCTATTTAGAACATGTGTCAAGATAATAATAAAGACTAGTTCAACTTAAATATTTATGTATTCTTGAAATGTCATAAATAAATGAAGTAAATCGATTAACTTGAAATTACTATTGAAGCCAAGAGTTGATGTTCATGATTACTTTAGCTAAATATGTNCTTTTTGTTTTTATCCAGCTGGAAATTGTTAATGTTATCTCGCACGCAACGCATGGGGAAAAAGAATTAGGTAACATCTTAGAGTTACTTTTTATATTAAATAGTGGGTAATCCTTATATCAGCTTCATTGCGCTCCTAGTTTTTCTTTTGGCATCCAAACAAAAAAATGTTAATATTGAGATGCCTCAAATGCTCCCATGGCTTATGCAAGTGGATGAGACTATTTGAGGATAACCTAGAGGTGGCAAATGGGTTGTTGGGCAATGGGCCAAATAATGCAACTCTTAAGTGTGGTTAAAAATGGTTGACCTTATCTGCTGTTCATGGTTTTTATTGTGGGTAATGGTCAAATCACGCAATTTTATAGTATGGGTAAAAATGGCTGACATGATCTGTTATCCAGTTCAGAATCGATGATGCCCTAATTATGATTGCAAGAATTATTACAATAATAATCTACCTTTTTTCAGTATAGCTGTTTAGTTGGTGTTTTATGCATATGAGTACACTTCAGCTGATTTTCACCCGTTTCTTTTTTATTCAAACTTTTCAACTTAGGCCAACATGACCCAAGTTCAACCCTTTAGTTAAACTTAAACCTCTACTGCATCAATAAATGGGGTAGCAAAGGATGTAGTTTCTGCATCTATTAGAAATAAAGAACGCCTTGAATGGTGACCTAAATGGGGAATCCTTATTTAGTTATTGGGTTGCATAGGAATTTATATGTTAGGTCCAGAGTTTGTATCATTTATAGCTGACAAAAATGGGTGAGTCGGTGAGTTGGGTGATGGGTCAAAACTCAAAGGTGTATTATTTGGGCCAACCAAAATGGGTGTGATCTAGATGACCCATTAACACTTTTCCTAATAGAAAAATTGGTTTAGAAACTAATATAATATAATCATCAAAATTATGAATAACCTAGGAATCCTGTTCTTCCGGTAACTGATTTCAGAGGTTGTAGTAAGTACATCTTGGATGACATATAAACTCTACCTATATATTCCATCTCTTTTTGGGCAATCTTATAACCATTTGACCTGTTAATCGCATTAAAATATTACTCAAATCAACCCTTTTTATTCATAACCGTAATCTAATGATTTAGTGGGGGTTTTTTTCTGGTTTTATTCAGGCTACAAAGAAAATGTGAAAGATATAGTTCAAGGTGCGTTATTTCCAGAAGTGGGAGTTGAAGCTGGAATAGGCCATGCTGGCGGAGCAGGTGGACTCGTCCTTGTTAGGGATCTTGATCTTTTCTCATATTGTGAGTCGTGTTTGCTTCCTTTCCAAGTGAAATGTCACGTTGGTTATATCCCGTCTGGTCAACGTGTTGTGGGTCTTAGCAAACTCTCACGGGTAGCCGATATATTCACTAAGCGTCTCCAAGATCCACAACGGTTGGCAGATGACATTTGTTTCTTCACACACCCTTTAAATCCCTATAAATATCCCACAAATCCCACACACACAAATTGCACAAACACACAAAAAAAACCCTCTTATCCCTTGTATATCTATAACAAGTGGTTCACCTTTGGATCTCAACAAGTTTGAATCTTTATAAAAAAAGACTGAAGGGTTTTGTTTGGAATAAGATACTAAGTTAGATCTGAGGTGGGTTTTTGTTAAGATCAATGGGAGCTTTAGATGAAGGTCATTTTGATGTTGTTCTTGAAAATTGTGTTAAGTTTGAAAAAGATGGAGGAGATGAGATTGAAAAGGCTGTGAAAGTCTTGTTGGAGGGTTTGGGTGAAGATGTTAATAGAGAAGGGCTTGTTAAGACTCCTCTCCGTGTTGCCAAAGCTCTTCGTGATGGGACTAGAGGTTACTTATCTTTTTCCATGTGTTTTTGTGGTTATGGTTTTTTTATTTTTTGAAATATTATGTGATTGGAATGTTAACTTGTGTTTGGCATTTGGGTGTTATGGTTAAGTGTTTAGCATTGGTTTTTTGAAAGTTGAGAGTTGCTAATAAGGAGGTTCTAGTGCTTGGAATTGCTTGTCAGAGCTTTATTAGCTTATTGCTGTTTAAAATAAGCAGTTGGGATAGGCAATCCAGAATAGGCTTAAAACTGCTTGTCATTTGTGTCAGCATGCAATCAGCTGATGCTTTTGAAATGAGCTATTTTAAGTAGGCTTTTTATAATCAAAGGGCTTGCGTCCTATCCCATGTTGTCTGAGAAGCTCCCCAACCAAATGATTGTGATTTCTAGTATGTGAGATACATTTGTGGTGTATATATTGTGAGATAGTCGGTTGGCGTTCCAAAAAAAGTAGTAGTTTTTTTATACAAAAATACGTTTCAACCAATTAGAAACATAATAAGCACCTATTAACAAGTGTTTGGGACTTTGGGTACGCCTATTGGATTCTAACAACACTATAGCTGATAACTCAAAGTCCCAGACACTCCCTTAGTAAGCAATCTGAACACCCAAGTATGAGCTAATTGGTTTTGCACTCTATAACAGTCTTCCCCTGTTCTAGTCTCTAATTAGATGCTGTGAAGTCACGAAGTTTAAGGTGCACGGTATGTAGGTCATTTGGTACATGTTTAGTGATGGAAAGAATATTGATTATTAGAATGGACTATTTAGTTGGGCACTGTAATTGCATTTGAAATAGCAGAGACCCGAACAGGAGAAAAGTAAAAGTAGAAGCAAATTCACATAAGAATTAGATAACTAGTTGAATATACTTAAGGGTAGTTAGGTTCTTTTATGTTTATCTTGAAGATTATTTTTTTTACATTTAGTTCTTGCATGCATCTATAATTCTGAATATTATAACCACGAATAATATGAAAATGGTAATCATACTAAGAATAGAGGTCAATATAATCGCTATAGAATCTGCATGCAGACACCCCCTTATTCATAAGAAGTTGATACACATTTTATCTCAAGTAAGTTAACGAGTTCAACTATTTTGCGCCTGCATTATGCTCCTAATCAAGGCTGTACTTTGAAGTCTTATTCGTTCTTAATGTTCGTTGTAGTCATTGGAGCACAAAATTTGGGGTAAGTAAAACTTTGGCTTTGGAAAAGTTTGANTTAGAAAATATCCGCTCAAGAACTGATAATAAAGATTCTTGGTGCCCGTCACGATCACACTCGAAGCTGGGCCCTTGTACATCCACTATGGATTTAGCTGTGACATCGATTATACGGTCATTAGGTCAAGACCCATGCAGAAAAGAACTTGTGGGAACGCCTAACCGGTTTGTAAGATGGCTAATGAACTTCAAAGATTCAAACCTGGAGATGAAACTTAACGGGTTCGCTACTCTTTCTTTGATAACCGTTGGGAATGTGAATTATAAAGACCATATTAGATCAGAAACGAATCTATCTTTGTGGTCACTATGTGAACACCATTTACTTCCATTTTACGGGTTAGTTCATATAGGGTACATATCTAATGAAGAAGTGAATCCTATTGGAAAATCCTTACTACAATCTATTGTACACTTTCATGGATTTAAGCTTCAAGTACAAGAACGACTTACAAGACAAATTGCAGAGACGGTTTCACCAATTTTGGGTGGAGATATAATCGTTGTGGTGGAAGCAAATCACACTTGTATGATTTCTAGAGGTATTGAAAAATTTGGTAGTAATACCGCCACTATTGCTGTGTTGGGTCGGTTTGCAAATGACCCTGCAGCAAGATCACAGTTTTTGAAGATGATTCCGAGCTATTCTTTGTAGTAGTTGGGGAAAAGATGACATTTGATCTGAATTTCTACAATAATCTTGACGTATCAAGAAAGAAAGCACAGTCTGATATATTGTAACAGTCCAAGTTCCTCAAATAATCTTGACGTATCAAGATACAAAGTGTTGTCTGTGAAATATGGTAACAGTCTTAGTCTGTGGGTCGTTTTTGTTGTGATCATTCATATTTGTATTGTTGTTTTCTGGGAATTTATGGAATTGTTAGCGTGGTCTTTTTTGTAATATTAACGTTACTACTGTTAGATGCAACATTTTTGCATTCATAGAAATGATGTCACAAGCTTATAGTATGTGGTTCATCATTCTTTAGTTTTTTGTAACAATAACTCGTGATATATTTCTTGCGAAAGTTGTGTTTGTGTGTGTCCACTGCACACTGATGCAACGGAAAATGATAGAAGTTCACCTCTTTGGCTGGGGCTTAGACTGCCGTAAGCCCGTAACACGTTTAAGTATGAGTTTAAGGTTCTAAAGGAAATTGTGTTTTCAGGTTTGATTGTTTGGGTTTCTGGTTTGGTATTAACACAATCATTTTGATGACCTTCGTGGATGTCACCTGAGCAAAATATTAACTTGTCATACTGATTGCAAATATAAATTTTATGGTTTGAAACTAAAAATAAGAAAGAAACAATTCAAAAAATTGAAAGACAAAATCACTAAGAAAGAAAAAGCAAGTGCTAAACTACCAAGATTGTTTAATTTATCATTTGTTGTGATTTGCCATTACTTTTCTTAATATATAATCTCATAAATAATGTATCATATTAAATGGTTACATTTCTTAATTGTTTACACATCACTAACAACATATTTAAATCCAAAATCCACCAACTATCATCTTTTTACCTATTTTCTTACCTTCTTAACCTATAAAAATACCTATAGAATATTGTTTTACATCACTAATAACCATGCTTAGCATGCCACTCACTTCCTCTACTTTATAAGTTCACAATCTTTGTACTAAAAGAACAGAACACAACCATGAACAGAAACATAAATTTCCACCCATGTTCTTGCTCATTTCGATTGTTTTCTAAACACTACGACGACGATCACGAATCAAATTTTCGATCACAATCATTTTCGCAAGATTCTCTTAACTCTTCTTTCTCATCTAGATCAAGTCTTCCATCATACATCTCCACCTTGATTCCATCATCAACCACCATCCACCAAGAATGCATCACAACATTTAAACACAATACGTCCCACGTACTCTCCTTAACTCTCACAGGGAACCACCTTTTTAGCGGCTCATCCACCCATATCCACTTTTGGCCAAGCAATCCTACCACCTCCAGCCTTGAGTTTGTCTCAATTCCATGTAAATCTGCGGTTAAATCACTACAAATACTTAACGACAATATTCTAATGAGTGCTCATCAAGATCATAAAATCCGAATATGGAATATTAACAAACTCAAAGTTGTTGCGACTTTGCCAACGTTAAAAGATCGACTAAAAATGATATTTTTTGCAAAAAAAGTTCCCCAACATAAGAGACTCACCGGGATTCATCAGAACCAGGGACGGAGCCAGGTATAGCCGAAATTTTATTATAGTTTTTACATAAGCACAAGGTCACTAGATATAAAGACAGTCCATTTCAAAACTTCAATTATCCTATAGTGTTCAAAAGTAATATACGTAGTACTTATCAAATGAATATACAGTACGTTACTATTATATGACATGCTTTTTTAGAAAAAAGCATCTAGCCGCTAATCGTTATTTTTACTGTAGTATTTCTCATTTAGCACAATTTTACTATTTTAGCATAAATGATCTTACTCGCGCAGGTAGCAGACTCCACTCCTTACCATTTTGACGCTGTATCATCATTGGCATTGTCAAACGATAAAACACTCATTTACTCAGGCTCATGGGATCGGACTTTTAAGGTTTGGAGGAGTTCAGATTTCAAATGTTTGGAATCAGTTACAAAAGCACACGATGACGCCATTAATACCATAGTGGTATCCAATGAAGGCTTCATTTACACAGGTTCTGCAGATAAAAAGATTAAGGTATGGCGAAACAACCAAAGAGGTAGAAAGCATGATCTAATAGATACATTGGAACATCATAAATCCGCAGTGAATGCTTTGGCTTATGATGATAATTTGTCAGTATTAATATCCGGGGCGTGTTCAGGAGTTTTAATAGCAAGTGAACGAAACATTTCAAATGAAGGGGACAGGAGGCATATGGTGATTGTGGGGGCACTTTTGGGGCATAGGAAGGCTATTTTGTGTGTGAAAATTGTGGGAGAAATTGTGTGTAGTGGTTCTGCTGATAAGACAGTGAGATTATGGCGGAGAACTGAGGGAAAAAGCTATTCGTGTTTAGGTGTTTTGGAAGGTCATAATGGTCCGGTGAAGTCTTTGGCTGCGGCTGATGAAAGGGATCATGGTGATGATGATGATGGCCAAGGGTATATGGTGTATAGTGGTAGTTTGGATGGTGATGTTAAAGTATGGAAAGTTTGGATTCCTTTCGCCATGGTTAACTGATGTTAAAGGTATAGAAAGTTTACGATGAAACTTGAACCCTCAAAATACTTGGATACTGCTCGGAAAAAGAACATTACAAAAACCTTAATTGTCGATTATTTTTGTTAAAGAATTAAAATTTTAATTTTGTTTTAGCTTTCAAAGCACTTAGCCTAGGTGTTGTTAACATGAGAATTTGTGTTGACCCCTTGATGTGGAATTGATTAATGAAACATCAGATGTTATGTTTTGATTGTCAGGTTTTAGGTATGAATAGTGTAATATGTGGGTATGTAAAAAAGATGCCAAGAAGTTGGGCTGATAAGACTCGAACATTGCACCTTCATCTTAGAAGACATGAAGCTTATCAACCCCACATTATCGATATCCATTTATTGTCCCTCAATTTGTATCATATAAACATGTGTTTTCGATTATCTGATTACACACTCAACTATCGTGTTTACCTATTTAAAACTCTTCTCTTTACACTTTGAAAGACCTTTTACATATTAGACGAGTACCCGTGCATAATAACAAAATTTTATAGCAGCACATAGTTATAGTGATAGTTTTTTTTAAACCGTATATGCATATATGTTCTTATAAACCGTGTATGTATATATGTTTTCGGTTCTTATATTTCATTTTTTATTTTGGAAGGTCGTTAGATCATGTTTTTATAAGTTTTAATTTATTAGTATTCACTTTTAATTTGTAAGTTTTTAAGATTTAATAATAGGAATACACCGTTTGTAGATGGGAGGTGATTTGCACACTTCATCATTTTATTTGCACACTCAAAAGTTTGTGCCATGACCTTTATACCCTTAAGAGGGGAAGGTGTAGTGAAGAGCTCAAGCTCTTCATTTGGGGCCCACGGGTGCCACATCACCTTACATCCTCTTCACAATTAACCCCCTCCTCACCAACAACTAACCTCAACTTACTCATTTGGGTCCCACCACTTACAACTTTATTTTTTTATTCAAATTTTCAAATAACCTAAATTCATTTCATTAAAAATAAAAATACATTACATTTAAATAATACAAATAATATTTTTTATAAAAAAAAGTTAAAAAAAAATTACAAAACAACACAAATCTAAACCATCACAGTCCACACATATCTATTTACTACTACGTACTACATAGATAAAAAAAAAAGAACTCATCACAGTCCACACAATATCTATTTACTACAGTACTACATAGATAACAAAAATAAAAAAGAACTCATCATCTTTTTTTTCTTAAACCCACTGTACACACACCACAGTCCACACACACTTAAACCCAAAACATAAATTGATTTACATTTACATTTACAAATATACAAAAAAAAGGTAATAGATAACGTTTAAAATATGAAAAAGCTGACACAAGTTACAAACCACAACCTCGCCATGCAAACGAAGAGCTCAC